>PVJH01018178.1:0-45576 GCA_004026705.1 Nesogale talazaci | reverse complement strand
CTATCCAGTCCTCCAACCACACTACAGGAGATGCTCACTCCTCCAAATTCTTTCCTGCCTCCAGGCTTTTGCAGACAGGCGCTCTCTCTTCTGGGAACACCCTTCCCTAACGTCCTCACTAATTCCTGCCTTCCCCAGCTCACTCATCAGCTCCTGCACGCTCTCAAAACCAAGCGAGGGCCCCAAAGCACCCGGAGCTCAATGGTAGGAGGGGCCCAGTCAATGACAGCCTTGTTTTCCTGGTTGAGTAAAATGAGGGATGAGACCAATGATGAGCAGGCATCACCTGTACTATTATCGTTAAAGATTAGGCTATGGTTGAATGTCAAGGCCAAAAGACCTGCCAAACTCCTGCCAATCTCCCCAGCTTGCCTAGGCTTTGTCCACCTGTGAGCTGCACAGGGGTAGGGACCAGGGTGGTTTGGCCAATCCCTGTGTATGCTACCAGTGCCTTACTCAATGTTTGGCACCCATGTCCAATAAACACTTGCAAGTTATAGCATGTGCCCTCGGGTGCAAGTAGATAAAGATGAATGGAAGGGACCTAAGGGCTGAGAGTTCACAGGGCGCTAATAATAGACGTGAGTTCGGCTGCCTAAGACATCTTAGGAATTTCTTAATGCACAGGAGGGTAAGTGTGTATGATGCCTCAAAGGGGTATAATTTACGCTGATACTGATGATAAATACTAGTTAACTAATAACATTAAAAGGGAACTGAAATTTTGTTTTGGCAGCAAACTAGTCCTACCAATTAGTCATTCCCCAGAACTCACTAATTAAGTTTGATGAGCATGTAGCACAATTATTTCTGTCATTAACTGTGTGGCAAATGAGAGAATGTGGGAAAGTGTTACGTAAACTGCAAAGTTCCTTGCAAACGTGACTGCTAGTATGGATGGGTTCAGGTGGCTGTGCAGCGGTTTAAAAAAATCCTTTTCTTGGGGGCTCATACAACTCTTATCGCAATCCATGCATACATTCATTGTGTCAAGCACATTTGTGCCCTCATCATTCTCAAAACATTTGCTTTCACTTGAGCCCTTGTTATCAGCGCATTTTCCCCCTCCCTCCCCACTCCCCCTTCCCTCGTGAACCCTTGATAATTTTAAAATTATTTTGTCATATCTTACATGGTCCGATGTCTCCCTTCACCCATTTTTCTGTTGTCCATCCCCAAGAGAGGAGGGTATATGTCCATCCTTGTCGTTGGTTCCCCCTTTCTACCCCACCCCCCACCCTCCCTCCCAGTATTGCCACTCTCTCACCACTGGTTCTGAGGAGCCCATCTGTCCTGGATTCCCTGCGTTTCCAGTTCCTCTCTGTACCAGTGTGCATCCCCCTAGCTGGATTTGTAAGGTAGAATTGGGATCATGATAGTGGGGAGAGGGGGGAGAGCATTTAAGAACTAGAGGAGCTGAGCCCCGGTGGCGTAGTGGTTAAGTGCGGGACTGTGGCCCACGGGGTTGGTGGTTCAAATCCAGCAGCAGCTCTCTGGGAACAAGGCTGGGTAGCTCCCACGATCACCAGAGGGCAGTGATGCGCCCCCCAAAAATAAAAAAAAATTAAAAGGAAAAAGAACTAGAGGAAAGTTGTGTTTCACCGTTGCCATACTTGTGCAGTGAGTTATTTTTTATTTATTTATTTTTTGTGCATTGAGTTTTGATGACAAGTATAAACCCTGCACATTTCATGTCTTGGTTGACGTGCGCAAGTAACGGGTCATATACACTTGTGCTGTTTGAGGCATTTACCAGGACCTTTGTTCCCAGATGACAAGGTGGAAAGTACTTGATCTCGGCAAGGGATTTTGATGCCCCCCCCCCAAAAAAAAAAAAAGAAAAGGGATTTTGGGCTGAGTCTTGGTGGCGAGTGGTTGAGTGCAGGACTGCAGCCCACGGGGTTGGCAGTTCAAATCCAGCAGCAGCTCTCCAGGAGCAAGGCTGGGCTTCCTACTCCCATCAGGGCAGTGATGCCCCCCACCAAAAAAACCAACAAAATAAAAAAGAAAAAGGATTTTACCTCCTCCTAGGGCGTTTCTAAACCTTTATGACTCATGGCCCTTATGCTTTCCCACGCCATCGTCTATAGATCCCCTCCAGCAAGAAAACGTTACTTTCTGTAGTTCACCTTATGCAAAACACACACACATAACCCAAAATAGAGTGAGCATGCTTTAATAAAACACACAGGTCCCCCTCCCTGTAGAAAACTGCTGAATAACCATGCAGCATTGATGATCTCTGCAAGTATCTGTCCGGTTCCTTGTGTCACCACACCATCTGAGCCCGTGAAGAGCAAGCTGTAGAGGTGACAGCTTGTGTGGGGTTTACTGAGCAGGCTACATGCTGTCACGGGGTGACATCAGGTGAACGAATTCAGAAGACGACAGGAAAGGACCCCCACCCCAGACCCTTCACCAGGCTTGTCTTCAATCTCTGCTTATGAAGAAATCAGTACCAGCTCTAAATAATGGTTTTCTATGCAAAGGTGTATTTAATTTCTCTTGTGTCATTTGGAAAAGGGTTTTTCATCTGAGAATATGTTAAAATAACTACTCCCAAATACTGATTGCATCACAATGTATTCATCCCGGGCTGAGCCCTGGTGGCGTAGTGGTTGAGTGCGGGGCTGGCTTGGCGGTTCAAATTCAGCAGCTGCTCTCCAGGAGCAAAGCTGGGCCTCCCACTCCCACCAGAGGGCAGTGATGCCCCCCCAAAAGAAAAACAAATGTATCCATCCTCATGCCAAATTTTGAAGAGGTCGACAAGGTTAGCAAGCAGAGGTGTGAAACTTGATGGTCGATTTGCTTAAAAATCAAGTAGGTGGTGGCAACCTGCCTTGGACTGGCACAGATCCTCAGGACGTCCTCATCTCTGTTCTCAGGTCTGGGGATAACTTTTTATCATCTGTAAGAACGGTCCTTCTAGGTCATGAGATTCTGTGCCCAGACTAATGCCCCTAGGGTTTAAACTGATGAATTCTGACAAACACAATTGCTTACCTCTCTCTAGAGGAGGTCTTTCAGTTTCTCTCTGATGCTCCCTTACAGCACAGAATCCAGGATCAAGTTCCAGTCTCTTCTTCAAGTGCCTGAAGCTTTTCCTCTTCTTAAGCGTCTGAACAGCAAGGCTTTAAAGTGCTTACTTCTAATTCCTATTCAAAACAAAGCCAAAACTCAAAGGGAGTGTCTAGCTTAGAGGAGACAAGAACCTGAACCAAGTCTTGATTCAAAGACACAAAGGCGGCGGCTAACAAGAAGGCAGGCCCTGAATCTTTGCAGCGCTGAAGAAACATTTTCATTTTCTCTTTTTTTGGGCATCACTGCCCTTTGGTGGTGGGAGGAGGAGGCCCAGCCTTTGCTCCTGTGGAGCCACTGCTGGAATTGAACCTCCGTTCCAGTGGGCTGCAGTCACATGCACAACCACTACACCACCGGGGTTCAGCCCATTTTCATTTTCTTTCTTTTTTTGGGGGGTGGGGCATCACTGCTCTCTGGTGGTGGGAGTAGGAGGCCCAGCCCCACTGCTGGAAGTGAACCTCCGTCCTAGTGGGCCGCAGTCCCGTTTTCATTTTCTACTTAGCAGAATTTACTCGAGAGAACCTCATCTCGGCCCAGTCTATGGTAATGCAACTTCTGTTTAGAGAGATTAGTGGGGAAGACCCTGCCTTCCCGTGGTAAGCTTATAACCTGAGCCTGAGCTGAGTACTCGGCCTACCTGGCCACCAGGATGGTTCTGAGACAGAAATATGGCCGAAGTCAGACTAATCGGAGATATTTTGATGTTACAAGATACATTTTTATTTTTTAAATGGAAGCCTATAAAGACTACGGCAGCTTGAACTGGAGACCATTGCCCACGAGTAGAAGAGTTCTAGAAGCGAGGCGAAAAAGAAATGAGCAGGGCTCAGGGGTAAAGAAGAGCGTTCCGATGACCTCTCTGACCTGTGTCTAACTTGACCTTGGCTCTCCAGTTGACAAGGTATAGAGCCTCTATCTCTGCCACCCTCTCCCCCCACCCCCCAACACACACTCTTGAGTTTGAGTTAGGTCTCTGTTACTCACAACCAAGAAAACCCTAAGGAACAGAAACTGCAACATGATACTTTCTATAGATAAAAAAGTGTCTTCTTGTAGGTAAATAATTCATCATGTTATCATAAGTCTAACACTGTAGAGAGAGTTCTACATAAGACTGTCTTAATTATAGTTTTCAGGGATCCAGCTATATTCTATCTATAAGAGAATCACTTTAGATCCCCAAAATCAAATATATTGCAAGTAAAAACTATGCAAACTGAAGTAAGAGCTTGGGTGGTTATATTAATATCAGACAGTAAAACTTAAATAAAAATAATTACAAGAGAAAAGGATTGATCAAGAAGATAGAACAATTGCAAATATGTACCCACCAAAACACACGAAGTTATTTGTTAGAATTGAGAAGTAAAATAGTTTAAGAAAGAATAATTTTAAAAATAGGAACTCAAGCCTAAAGCCAGTATAAGGATGAAAATAAGGATTAGAATGGAGATCCACAAAATAGGGATTAGGAAAATAATAGAGTTTATAAACTCAAAGTTAGTTTTTGGAAAAAAAAAATCAACAAAGTAGAAAAACCTTTAACCTTGACCTCCGGCCCCAGATGGTGATGCTTGGCGCCTCATTCCTGCTTCTGCTGTAAAGTGAACTGAGACCACAGAGCCCACGGAATGTCTTAGTGATGCCGGTTTCTTGGACACTGAAGATCGTGACCAGTGTGTGTGCCGGGCCTGAGCCCCACTAGACCCCATCTTGGGCCAGCAAAGGTTTCCAACAAGATGTCTACAGGGAGTGCAAGAACACAGAGCTCATCAAAGGAAGCGTTCCTGGGACTACCGTGAACGTGGTGAAGCTTGACAGGGGATTGGAAATCAAGACTGGATACCCCACCATTGCCTACTTCCTGAAGACAGCTGCTAGAAGTAGGGCAGGGGCCCAGACATGAGATTGCTGTGTCAAAGCTCAGGTGGAGGTGTTGCCCTCCAGGGGCATGCCTTCATCGGGTCTATTCCCTATCTGAGTGGTGACAAGCCCAGTTTGAAGGAGCTAGCAGTTGTGCACAAGGAACAAGCCAAGTTTCTGGTTGCTCTGAATGAGATGAATTTGGCAGCCCAGGCAGAAGCTACCAAGAAAAGACTCCTGTCTCTCTCCACCCTCGCACCCACCACCCCCATTCCTAGATCTGGAAGGAAGCCATTGGGCAAGGGGCCACCTGGGAAGGTTGTGGCAAAGGGAAGACAGAAGGAGCGAGGTAACACCAAGTTTGACTATTACTTCCCTGACACTAAAAATCTATTCTACACATCTGGCTAGAACAAGCTCAAATAAGCATCCTTTGTCACTTCTCCCCATCCCCACAAAAAGAGAAAACTCTTTAAGCTAATGAAAAAAAGACAAGACACATTACTACCAACCATATAGAAACAAAAAATATTGTGAGAATACTGAGAAATTATTTACCAAAATATTAGATAACCTAGATGAAATGGAAAATTTCCTAGAAATGCAAATTACCAACAGTGATTCAAGAGGAAACTTAAAATCTGAACATATCTGTAATAAGTAAAGATACTGAGGGCTGAGCCCCGGTGGCGTAGTGGTTGTGCGAGGGACTGTGACCCACTGGGATGGAGGTTCAATTCCAGCAGCGGCTCCACAGGAGCAAAGGCTGGGCCTCCTACTCCCACCACCTGAGGGCAGTGATGCCTAAAAATAAAAATAAATAGATAAATAAAAATAAGTAAAGATACTGAATCAGTAATCAAAAACTTAGAATATTTAGGAACAAATTTATTTCTGGGTGAAGGGATTGGGGGGTAGGAAGATGGCAACTAACTACTTAGTGGGTTTGGGGTTTTACTTTGGGATGATGATGAAAATGTTTTAGAATTAGAAGTGGTAATTACAAAATATTGCTAATGTCCTAAATGCCATTGGATTAGTTGCTTTTTGTTGTCAATTTTAATATATTAAAAACACCCTTGATGGAATAAGAATCGTACTTAATTTTGGCACAGTAGTAAGTAGTAGAAGTGGCATAACAGGGGATTCATGGATATCGATTACATTCTTTCTTGATTTGGATGTTGTTTACCCAGGTGCGTTTACTTTGTGAGTATTGGTGACTAGACATGTGATGTTTTTGATTTTGAAATATATTGTTATTCCTTAATATAAAAATTTATTTGGAGGCTGAGCCCCAGTGGCGTAGTGGTTGAGTGCAGGACGGCGGCCCACTGGCTTGGCGGTTCAAATCCAGCAGCAGCTCTCCAGAAGCAAGGCTGAGTCTCCCACTCCCACCAGAGGGCAGTGATGTTCCCCAAAAACAAATAGAAAAATTTTTTTTTGTTTTTTGGGCATCACTGCCCTCTGGGGGTGGGAGTAGGAAGCCCAGCCTTGCTGCTGGATTTGAACCTCCAACCCAGTGGGCCGCAGTCCCGTGCACAACCACTACGCCACCGGGGCTCAGCCCAACAAAAATTTATTTAAAAAAAAAGAGTTGAACAGTTACATACCACCCAGAAATTCCACTCCTAGGTATATCGCCCCAAGAATTGAAACCATGTCTCAAAAGAACTTGCACACAAATGATCAGAGCTTTACTCATAATAGTCCCAAAGTAGAAATAGTGTATCATATCCATCGACTTATAACTGGACCAACAAAGTGTATGTGCACACATTGAACCATAAAACAGAATAATAGATGCCACAACATAGATGATGAGCTTTTAAAACATTAGCTGAAAAACATTATAAATTATCAAAGGGGAGAGAGGGAAAGGAAAAGAGGGAGGGAGGGGGAAAATGAGGAGCTGATATATATATATTTTTTTTGGGGGGGGCATCACTGCCCTCAGGTGGTGGGAGTAGGAGGCCCAGCCTTTGCTCCGTGTAGCTGGAATTGAATCTCCATCCCAGTGGGCCGCAGTCCCATGCACAACCACTACGCCACCGGGGCTCAGCCCGAGGAGCTGATATTAAGGGTTCAAGTGCAAAGAAAATGTTTTGAAAATGAGGGCAATAAGTGTACAAATGTGCTTCACACAATATATATAAGTATGTATTGTGATAAGAGCTGTCTGAGTCCCCAAGAAAATGATTTTTTAAAATGATGGCAGCATATGTACAAATATGCTTGATACAATTGATGTATGGATTTTTTTTGGGGGGGGGCATCACTGCCCTCTGGTGGGAGTGGGAGACCCAGCCTTGCTCCTGGAGAGCTGCTGCTGGATTTGAACCTCCAACCCTGTGGGCTGCAGTCCCGCGCACAACCATTACACCACTGGGGTTCAGCCCCAATGTATGAATTGCTACAAGAGCTGTAAGAGCCCCAATAAAATGATCTTTTAACTAAAACAAAACATTATGCTGAGTGAAGAAGCAAGAGACAGAAGACCACATAGTGCAGGACTCCATTCATATGAAAAGCCCCAAAGAGGCAGGTAGAGAAGTTGTCATGGCAGGAGGGGATTGGGAGTGACTGCTAGTGGGGACAGGGTCCTCTATGACTGTGTATGAGTCATAGAGACACTCTGGGATTAGTCATGGTGATAAGGCACACTTGGGAATACAAGGGAACTTTTAAAAGTTCATGGAAAAATGGAGTTAAAAGAATACATGCGGGGCTGAGCCCTGGTGGCGTAGTGGTTGTGCGCGGGACTGCGGCCCATTGGGACGGAGGTTCAATACCAGCAGTGGGGCTGGGCCTCCTACTCCCACCACCGGAGAGCAGTGATGCCCCCCCCCCAAAAAAAAGAATACATGTGTATCTTTTTACCAAAAGATCCATAAAATTTAAGACATGATACCAGACATTTGTTCCATTCCTAAAGAACTGAGTGACCTGGGAATTTTAAGTGTATCAAAGTAGTCTTTTTTTATATTAGTAACTGGAGGAAACTGGGTGCTCTTTAAATATTGTAAAGATTAGGAAACAGGGCTGAGCCCTGATGGTGCAGCGGTTGTGTGCGGGACTGTGGCCTACAGGGTTGGCGGTGCAAATCCAGCAGCAGCTCTCTAGGAGCAAGGCTGGGCTTCCTACTCCCACCAGGGCAGTGGTGCCACACACACACACACACACACACACAATTAGGAAACAAAACGAAGTCAGAAGAAGCCAAATCGTCTACTGCAGATGCCTGATGACTTTCCATCAAAATTCTTGCAAAACTGCCCTTGTTTGATGACAGGAATGAGCACAAGCAGTGTAGTGGTGAAGAAGAGGACTCTTCGGTAAAGCTTTCGTGGGGAAAAGCACCAAAAAAAAAAAAAAGGTTTTCATGGACATTTTTCTCTACAGCTTGAGACACTCAGATAATAAGCACCTATTCTAGTTCTTAGGCTCTCCAGAAAGTTAACAACCTCCCAGACATCCCATCTCAGACAGCCGTCATCTTGCCGTTGTTCGTGACTGCTTGTGCTGACTGGTCCACTCCCACTTGGTGGTAGCTATTGCCTTGATTGTGCTTGGTCTTCAAGATCACAGTGGCAAAGCCATGTTCCATCTCCTGTTACAATTCTTAGAAGAAAAGCTCCAGGATCTTCATTCCACTTGTATAGAACAGCAATGGAAAGTTCTGCGCCGCTCTCCAGCTGACTTGGGTACAATCATTGTGCCATCCATCAAGGAGAATGTTTGCTAAACTTTTTCCATCAGAACTGTGTAAGCATAAACAACTGAGATGACTATGGTGTTGGCTATTGTTTCTGGCGCTTAGCAGAGAGGGCCCAGAGAGGACAGGATTCTCACCACAAATGAGAGTGCTTCCATGTAAATTGAAGTGGCTAGTCTGCTACCGAGGGATCCATTGTCAACACCATCCTGTCCCTTCTGAAAAGGAGTCATCCATTTGTAAACTGCTGGTTTCACACAGCATCAGTGATCTTCCCATTCTTCTTCGAATTTTCACTATAAATTTGATGTTTGTTCTTGTTTCGATCTTGGCAAAATTCACGTTGCTCTTATTGATAGGGACTCAAGCTAGACCTTGTCCAGACATATTATTAAAGGTTAGCATGAGTTTATTTTAGTGTAAAACATCTTTGAACTCATGCAGTTTTTCATAATATCCATTCTCCATGAACTTTAAAAAAATCATTTTATTGGGGGCTCGTACAACTCTTATCACAAGCCACACATCCATCCATGTGTCAACCACTTTTGTACATGTATTTCCATCGTTCTCAAAACACTTGCTTTCCATTTGAGCCCCTGGTATCTGCTCATTTTTCCCCACCCTCCCTGCTCCCCACCCCTGGTAATTTATAAATTATTATCCTTTCTTGGGGGGGTATCACTGCTCTCTGGTGGGAGTGGGAGGCCCAGCCTCACTCCTGCAGAGCTGCTGCTGGATTTGAACCGCCAACCCAGTGGGCCGCAGTCCCGCGCACCACTACGCCACCAGGGTTCAGCCCCCTAAATTATTCTTTTGTCACACCTTACAACATCTGACATCTCCCCTCACCCACCTCTCCACTGTCCATCTCCCAAAGAGGAGGCAATATGTAGATCCTTGCAAGGCATTCTCCCTTTCTACCCGACCTTCCCTCCACCCTCCTGTTCTTATCCCACTCACCATCGGTCCCAAGGGGTTCTTCTGGCCTACAGTCCATTTCTATTTCCTGTCTGTACCAATGTACATCTTCCGGTCCAGTCAGATTTGTAAGGTAGAACTGGGATCATGATAGTGGGGGCCAGGGGGAAGAAGTATCCAACTAGAGGAACATTGTATGTTTCATTATTGCTACGTTGCACCCTGCCTGCCTCCTGCCCTCCCCAGGCCTTATGTGAAGGAATGTCCAGTTGCCCACAGATGGGCTCTGGGTCCCCACTCTGATATTCACAATGATGTGATTCTTTGTTCCTTGATGCCTGCTCGCTGATCCCCTCAAGACCTCGTGATCGCCCAGGCTGGTGTGCTTCTTCCATGTGGGTTTTGTTGCTTCTCAGCTAGATGGCTGCTTGTTTATCTTTAAGCCTTTAAGACCTCAGACACTGCAGCTTTTGATAGCCAGGCACCATCAGCTTTCTTTGCCACTTTTGCTTATGTATCTGCTTTGTCCTCAGCGATCGTGTTGGGAAAGTAAGCATCTCAGAGCGCTGAATTATTAAAACAAGGTGTTCTTGTACTGGGGGAGTACTTGAGTAGGGGCCCACTGTCCATGTGTCTCCTTAATATTAACCCTATAAATAAATGTGCATAGATCTATTTCCCCTTCGTCATATATATTTACATATGTATATGCCTGTGTTTAGATATCTATAAAAACTCTTTGCCTCCTAGTTTTTTCCTCTATTTCTTTTTACTTTCCTTTTGTCCACTACCATGTTCAGCCTTCATTTGGGTTTCAGAAATTCCTCTTGGCTATGCTGTCCTTGATCTAGCCCTGCCAGATCTCTTATACCCTCCTTGGCATCGATTTTTGGTCACTTGCTGTTCCCTTGTCTCTGGACCTGTCAACATTACTCCTTTTCCCCATATCTCCCCCTCTCCCATGTCCTTCCTGAACAGTCATCCCATTATTCTTTTCTGGCTTATTTATCCCTCCTGGAATGGTAGAGTCCAGCATTAACAATATGTCCTGATACAAGACAATAAGAAAGAAAACAATAGCTACCAAAACAGAAAGGTCACCACATCGGGCTGAGCCCCGGTGGCATAAGTGGTTGAGTGCGGGACTGCAGCCCGCACGCTTGGTGGTTCAAATCTAGCAGCGGCTCTCAGGAGCGGCACTGGGTAGTGCCCACGACCACCAGAGGCAGTGATGCCCAAAAAACAAAACAAAACAACAACAAAAAAAGGTAACCACATCAACAACAAACCCTACAAATAGTTCAAGGTCCATTTGTCGTCCTTTACGAGTGTTTTCCAATCGAGTCTGATGGGGCACCTTGTCCTGGCTCCACAGTCTGTTTTTGGTGTTCCCTGGGGACTTCATTGCCATGCTTCCCTTGGTGCTCTGTTGCACACCCCCGGTGTCTGATACATGAACTTTTTTTTTTTTGGGGGGGGCATCACTGCTCTCCGGTGGTGGGAGTAGGAGGCTCAGCCCCACTGCTGGAATTGAACCTCCGTCCCAGTGGGCTGCAGTTGCGCGCACAACCACTATGCCACCGGGGCTCAGCCTAATACATGAACTTTTTGAAGACCCTTTAAACCCCGCAAAATCACCAGTTTAAAATGATGAAATTTCTTATGTGAAATGCAATGTTTCAATACAATTATATTTCAATGAAATGTCTCAAATATGTCGTCATTCTGAATATACTCAAACTATCATATCAAATAAAAGCCCAGAGAGAGGAAAAGGTTATTCTAAAAAATGTTTCTGGCTGAGCCCCGGGGGCGTAGTGGTTGTGCGCGGGACTGCGGCTCACTGGGACGGAGGTTCATTTCCAGCAGTGGGGCTGGGCCTCCTACTCCCACCACCGAGAGCAGTGATGCCAAAAAAAAAAAAAAATGTTTGCGCCCCCTTCCCTATCCCATCCGTCAGGTGAACAAACCTTAGGTACAGATTGCACACATCACTGAAGAATGAGGCCCAAGCATCAAAATAGGCCTGGAGACAGGCATATGAGTCACAGTTAGGAACACAATCTTGTGGCCAGCATCCTTGATTGTCCCAGTACAGAGGAATGTGATGACTGATCTTAGGCTAGAGCAGGGAAGGGAAGAGGTGGTGACAAAGTGCTGGCAGTTCTGGCACCAGACTGTTTCCATTGCCTCATCCACACGGTCGTGACACAGGACTGAGCAGACCTTCAGTTCAGTAGCCAGAGTCCTGAAATGCCTCCTGCTCCTTTGGGTTGTACATTATGCAATTCACTTGTAGCTTTATAAGGACCTGTCACATTTACCAAAGCCAGTTATCTCTGGGCAGTAAACAATTCTAAAAGTGCCTGGATTTGCAAAAGGTAACAAGATGAGGATAATAGTTTTCTGGATATCTTGGTTATTAAGGGTTTCTATAACTGCAATACCACAAGTGGATGACTTTTATACACACAAGTTTATTCTTTCACAGTTTGGGAGGTTCGAAGTTTGAGTTTAGGGGGCCAGCTCTGGAGGAAGGCTTTGCGTCTCTATTGGCTCTTGAAGAAGGTTCTTTTTAACATCTGTGCACCTGATGGTCCTCGCAGAGCTCCACGTGTCTTGGCATCGGTCTTCCCCTGGATCTCATAGGTTCTCAGCGCAGAGACCCTGGAGCCAAAGGACATGCTTTGCTCTCAGTTCTTCTTTGGGGGTGGTAGTCAGGGTCCTCGTTCTCTGCTCAGTTTGTTCTCCTTTCCCTCTTGTAAAGTAGAAGGTGATGCAGGCAATATCCCCGGGAAACTCCCCTTACATTGGGTCAGGGTTCTGACTTGAATGAGGGTGCTACCTATCACCCCGATTCTCTTACAACTGATTGGCTTTTCACATCAGATGATAAAAAGGGGGATGATTATATTATGTAATAGACAAGCTACTGGGAATCATGGCACATTTTCTGGGGGGGCCTGGGGAGGGAGACACAATTCAATCTATGACATTCCATCTTTTAGCTCCCCCAATTCATGCCCTTTTCACACGCAAAATACTTCCACTCCATCGTGTCATCCCAAAAGTCTTAAATCAATTCCATGGTCAAATTCCATCCTGGGACAAAATTCCTCTTCACCTGCGAAATCTAAAATAAAAGGACAATTATGGAACAGACATCTATTAAAAATGGGAAATTTTAGAGGGAAAGAAGGAACAAAAAAAAGAAGGAACAACTGGTACCAACCAAGTAAAAAGTCTAGCAGAACAATACACATTGTATCTTAAGGCTTGAAAGTAATCTTATTTTCTGACACCATCTGGTGTCAGAGTAAAGGCACCTCCACCCCAGGCTTTCAGCTCCACCTTCCGTGTCCAATGGATGACAACTGTTCCATCTCCTCGTCCAACTGAGGGGTGACGCTACCTCAATTCTACCCAGGCCATCTGTCCCCTCTGTTTGGGACAAAGATCTGGTCCCATCCCCCTGGCACTTGTGAAAGGCAGACCCGAATTCTAGAGCTAAGTCCACGAATACCTGATTCTTTGAAACTTGTGAGCCTGTAGCCCATGGTTTGAAAACTCCTGCTTTCTATCCCTTTGAGTGAGAAGGCTCTGCTTCCTGTGCTGTTTCTTCAGCTTCCTTGGCCTTTCTCCTTCAGGGCTCTTGGGTCGGTTCAACCTCTGTCCTGCTGTGGCCACTGCTCGTTAGCCCGTCTGCTAAGTGCCAGGCGGCACCCCACTCTGCCTGAAGCCTCTCAGGTGTCTGCTTCCTGCCTCATCTCACATCCGTTTCTCTGCCACTGCTTCTCGTCTTTTGCTCCATCTCCAATGCCGCAGCTCTTCTTACTTCATTCTGAGCCCTCTCCAGAATTGCCTTTGGCATCCATCATCCCACCAACTATGACGTCCAAAGGATGTCAAGGGCCGTTGACTTCCGTAATTCTACCAGAAGTCATTTCAAGGTCACCTAGGCTTTTATTAGGAATTTTTATTATCTGGAACCTTAAAACTCTACCAGCCTGTATCCTTTAATTACCTAATTCTTTTTTGGTTGTTGTTTTGTTTTTTTTGGGGGGGGAATCACTGCCCTCTGGTGGGAGCTACCAAGTGCCGCTCCTGAAAGCCGTCGCTGGATTTGAACCGCCAACCCCGCTGGCCGCAGTCCCACACTCAACCACTTACACCACCGGGACTCAAGCCCTAATTACCTAATTCTAAGACTGCTTCTACATTTTAGTATCTGTTAGAGCTGTACACCATTCCTGGTACCAAAGTCTGCCTTAGTTACATAGTGCTGGTAACAACAGAAAAGTCGTAATATCTTTTGTGTGTGTGTGGCATCATTGAAAGTCATAATATCTTAAACCAACAGAATCTTATGCTCATGCAGCTTTTTCTCTTACCCTTGAGTCCATACCGATGCACAGTGACCCTACAGGACAGGGTAGAACTGCCCTGTGACTTTCAGAGACTTGTAACTCTTCATGGGAGTAAAAAGTTTTTCTCCCTCGAAGCGGCTGGTGGTTTTGAACTGCCGACCTTGCGGTCAGCAGTCCAAATCATAATCATGACACCACCTCTTCATATAATTTAGGAAGCTACAAAGCTGAACACAGGGTGCCAGTTCTAAAGGAAGGCCTCTCTCTCAGACGGCTCAGGGGGAAGGTTCTTATCTCTTTGAAACAACCGTGGGGCCGGCCTTCCTTGGTGTTCATCTTTCCCTGGGTTGCGGAAGGGCTCAGTGGGAAGAACCTTGAGTACAAGGTGTGTGCTCCACTCCCCACTCTTCTTTCTTGGTGGTGGTGGGGTCCTTTCTTCTCTGCTCACATCTCTCTTACAAAGTGATGAAACCCCCCCTCTCATTCTTTCACGGCTGATCCCGTCAGATGACTTCATTTGACATAATCTGTCAAGTTACATCATACTGTAACTACATTGCAAACTACAGAGGATCATGGTGGAGTCAAACAGACACCTATTTTGAGAGGACAATTTGATCCATGAAAGTAGGTAAATCGCTGAGCCCCGGTGGCGTAGTGGTTGTGCACGGGACTGCAGGCCACTGGGATGGAGGTTCAAATCCAGCAGCAAGGCTGGGCCCCCTACTCCCACCACCAGAGAGCAGTGATGCCCCAAAAACCAAAAAAAAAAAAAAAAAGGAAATCCTGAACCGTGATAGCTCAGAGTTTAAATGACTCTCTGCATTGACTCAATGGCAGTGAAGGAGAGAGGGACTCAATGAAGCATTTGAAGTATTCAAAGTCAGCTAATTAATTTTTTTTAGTTTTTTTTAAAATTTATGCATCACTGCCCTCAGGTGGTGGGAGTAGGAGGCCCAGCCTTTGCTCCTGGGGGCCGGAATTGAACCTCCATCCCAGTGGCAGCTAAGTCATTTTTATTCTTGTGTTCAAGTCTACATTCCATCAGAGTACAAAAGAGGACACGAAACATCTACTGGAATATTACATGGGCATGAATAAGGGATTTCCTCAGTATTTTGTTTTGTTTTTTTTGGGGGGGGGGCAATCACTGCCCTCCTGGTGGTCGTGGGAGCTAGCCAGCGCTGCTCCTGAGAACAGCCACTGGACTTGAACTGCCAAGCCTGCGGGCCACAGTCCCGCACTCAACCACTTCCGCCACCGGGGCTCAGCCCTCCTCAGTATTTTTAAAAGATATTTGCTGCTTCCTGTATACTTGATATCTCAATGTGAGTAGAAGAAACTATACATCTGAATGGGATTTGATAGCTCCAAATTTTTCAGACACCTTTTTAGAACTAGCATTCCTTCCTTGCAACTCCCTTTAACTATCTATAGCTCGTTCCTCTAAGGGGATGTCCAATTCACATTACCTTGCTTCCTATTTCTATGGAGACAGGAACAAAGATAGGATGTTTTACTTGGTAGGGACATCTGAGCACAAGGCCCAGAAGGGATGGTAACCTACGCGTCATGGAGCGAAGGCGCTCTGGTTGCATACTGGTTTCAGGTTGGGTTGCTTGCTGCCAGTCCAGCAGTTCAAAACCATCCACCACTCTCTGGGAGAAAGATGGGGCTTTCTCTTCGCATAAACAGGGGCGGTTCTACCCTGTCCTTTAAGATTGCTATGGGTTGGTATTGACTTGATGGCAGTGAGGGTCTTTTTGTCTATTATGGTAAGAGATGGAAGCTTAGGTGATAGCTTCATTTAATACTACATGAGGTGGAGAGGGGCACCGTCAATGCCCACCTCCACCTTGTTCCTCCTCTCCTGATACAAAGATACAGATACACATACACCACTCACTCACCCAGCTCGCATTTCCTGAAAAGTGAACGTGCAGGACTTTCTCCACAACCTAGCACTGCCCCAGCAGCTACATCCACCTTCTGCAAGACAAACTCTGAAGCTGCCTGCCTACTGGCCACAATAAGGCTCATCATTGCTGTGGTCTCTGTGCCTTCTATACAGGACTCCCCGGGGCAGAGGGGTTTATTGTAGTCCTTTCCTTGAGGAAATCTGGAGAGAACTGGAATTGGTCCTGAAAAGAAAAGGAAGACAGGTTGGTGAGTCAATAACAAAGTGATAATTTTTATGAAAGTAGGCTGGAGAAAGGCTACATAAAGAACCTTAGCAGAGACAGAGTATCAGAAAGACCAAGAATGTAAGTAATAGCACAGTCTAATTTTTGGGGGGGCATCACTGCCCTCTGGTGGTCGTGGGAGCTACCCAGCCTTGCTCCTGGAGAGTTGCTGTTGGATTTGAACCCCCAAGCCCATGGGCCACAGTCCCGTAATCAACCACTTATGCTACTGGGGCTCAGCCCCACAGTCTAATTTTTTTTTTTGCCATCTTTCTCCTCTCTTTTGTTTTCCCACTATCCAACTGCTTTTTGTTTGTTTGTTTTTGGAATCACTGCCCTCAGGTGGTGGGAGTAGGAGGCCCAGCCTCCGTGGAGGCTGGAATCGAACCTCCATCCCAGTGGGCCACAGTCCCGCGCACAACCACTACGCCACCGGGGCTCAGCCCAACTGCCTTTTTTCCCCATGTTCACTCACTTCTCTTTGTTTTTGGGGCATCACTGCCCTCTGGTGGTAGGAATAGGATGTCCAGCCTTGCTGCTGGATTTGAACCTCCAACCCAGTGGGCCACAGTCCCGAGCACAACCACTATGTCCCCGGGGCTCAGCCTCACTCACTTCTTTTAAATACACTTATTTCCCTTATTTTCTACAAAAACTTTGCTTGACTGGTTCTCTACAAATGGAACCAAAAAAGCATGCAAAGATTTAGTATATCTTGTGCTTGCTTTGGCAGTTCATATACTAAAAAATGATTTATTACATCTAGTTAGGAGGTGTCTTCTCTCCTTTTGTAAGCAACGTTTGTGATAGCTTTTATGTACCTTTGTGAAGCCAGGTATCTTGATTTATCTATATGTCAAGTGCTTATACAATACTGATGAATATGCACAAGCATCTCCACAGAGGTGGGGCAACAGAAGGGGAAAAAGAGAAAAGAATGCTTGAGTCAATGCTTATGAGAAGAGAGGAGTATAGGGGAACACAGCAGATCCTGGTTGCAATAATGTAAAACAGATATCACATGCACACACACACATACACAGAGCACACACACATATTCCATGGGCAGACGACTGAAACAAGATAGTAGGAAAAAAGGTGAAAAGTACCCTTTCTCCCTCTTGTAAGGACAAACTTCTCTCTTTAATTTTTGTAGTTCTATTTCCATCCAGATATAAAAAGCTGTTGGTCCGTGAAAGATTGAAGCAGTCCTTCAGCCAAATCAGTGGGCCATTAGGCTTCCCTCTATGAACGCTAGCTACAGGGAAGGTGAAAACCAGAGCCTGAGCTCATGATTCTCCTCTTCCTCTCCTAGTAGGCCCACTGGCCTGGTGCCACAATTCCAAAATGCTGTGGAAGAGGGGGGCACCAGAAGCCTTGATGTATCCATTGCATATCGTGATGCAGGGCAGGGGCGTCCTGGGCACCCAGCGAATCAATCATTAGTTTATGGTTTGGATGCACTTGCAAGTTGTTAAGCATCAACAATCACATTAATTGAAGAAACAGTACTTTTGGGAAAGGTTGAGAGAACTGAAACTGACAAAAAGAAAATTTCCATCAGAAGGAAACTGAAACATGAAAAAATGGGTTTTTTTGTTTTGTTTTGGGCATCACTGCCCTCTGGTGGTCACGGGAGCTACCCAGCACTGCTCCTGAGAGCCGCCGCTGGATTTGAACTCCCAAGCCCGAGGGCCATAGTCCCGCACTCAACCACTTACTCAGGCAAAAAAAAAAAAAGATTTCCAGAGAAGCCGTGGAGCGTTTTGGTTCCAGGAATGGCAAGACCAACAAGAGGATCACCACTGTGGATTGTGAACAACTCTAATCAAATCGGATCTGTATGTTCATGTTTTATCTTGAGCACCAAGACCACTCCTTGTGTAGCATGGGAAATCACCCTCTATTCCCAATGTGCTGGCAGTATCGTTTAATCTTTGTGCTCTCACTCCAGTTCTTCGGATTTCCTACTTTCCTTATTCCCCCTAAGCCCAGTTGGAAAGCAGAGTTAAGTTTATGATTATGAAGGAAAAGTTCAACAGTAAAAAAAAAAAAAATTAAATTTCAGAGCCCAAACCAAAGTTGAAAAGCTATTTTGTTCCTCTTTTGGGTTTGATGATCATTTTTCTTTTTTTGGGGGGCATCACTGCCCTCTGGTGGGAGTAGGAGGCCCAGTCCTGCTCCTGGAGAGGTGCTGCTGGATTTAAACTGCCAACCCAGTGGGCTGCTGTCCTGCACACAACCTCTACGCCACCAGGGCTCAGCCCCTTGATAATCTTTTTTGTTTTTTTTGGGTGGGGGGCATCACTACCCTCTAGTGGTGGGAGTAGGAGGCCCAGCCATTGCTCCTGTGGAGCCGCTTCTGGAATTGAACCTCCATTGCAGTGGGCCTCAGTCCTGCGCACAACCACTAGGCTCAGCCCCTAGATGATCTTTCTTTTTTTTTGGGGGGGGGGGGCATCACTGACCTCAGGTGGTGGGAGTAGGAGGCCCAGCCTTTGCTCCATGGAGCTGGAATCGAACCTCCATCCCAGTGGGCCACAGTCCCGTGCACAACCACTACGCCACTGGGGCTCAGCCAATGATCATTTTTAAGGGGAAGCCAAGCCACTCATGCTCGATTTGTACCTGGCACCCATCCATGCCGAATGCTTCCCTGGCATGTGGCTGGTAAAGGCACAGCATGTTGCTTCAGCGAATGATATGTGTGGCAGTTGCAGCTTCTGGTGATGATGACCCAAGAAAGTTCCCAGGGCAGAGTGCAGTATTGGCCCTCTCAAACAACAGCGCTTGCTGGGACCACCGGGTATGGAGGGACACTCAATGACCAAGGCCACTGGTAGTCCGCAATCCAAAGGGGTTGGTTAAACGGCATCTACTTCCTAAGTATGCAAAAAGGTATCTGCTGCTTAAAGATTTTAAAGCTGTTATCCACATTGCTGTGCTACTGGAATTCAAGAGATAAAAAATAGCGTTAATTTTGATGAATCCAGTCTTGCATTCAATCTAAATTTCAACGTTACCACCAAAAATGTTTGCACTTGTGTTTAAATTTGACATTTACCTGACATGTCACAATGCTAACAACTCTCGGCCAGTGGCAGGAAGAAACTGAATGCTTCCATGGCAATATACCTTTACTTCAGAGAAAACAACTTCATGACCAAGCAAGAGTCTTCTTCAGTGTCCTGCGTCCATGTGCAGCAATGCTGGATGGTGGGGCTTGGAAGACACTGGAAAATCCTGGGACTGGACAGCCAAGTGATTCTAGGGACTAGAAGTATGTTAATACTGTCTCGGATTCCTTTCTGTACATGTCTTTTTGCCTTCTGTTCTCTTATCAAAGTCTCAGGCTTGGTTTTCATTACAAGGTTAACTAGGGACTATAAAAATATGCCCTAATGTTAATCTCATTATATTTATCATTTGAATCCTAGTAAGGGATTTACCAGAGAAAATCCATGTCAAGGGTTTTCTTGTCTAAAATTACCGACAATAAAGCATGTATAAAATGCTCAGCACATATTTGGCTGGTGACCATGTAGCTTATTCAGAAGCACTGTCATATTGATAAATAAAACACCATGCGGGCTGAGCCCTGGTGGCGTAAGTGGTTGAGTGTGGGACTGTGGCCCGCGGGCTTGGTGGTTCAAATCCAGCGGTGGCTCTCAGGAGCAGCACTGGGTAGCACGCACGACGACCACGACCACCAGAGGCAGTGATGCCCCCCCCACCAAAACAAACAAACAAACAAACAAACAAACGCCATGCAAAGCAAGAAGACAAACAAGAATGAACAAAGTGTCCCAGTGTTCCAAAGCAGCATCAAAACCTCGGGCATGCCTTTTTTCTGGGAGTGTCCCTGAAGGCAAGATGGATCCCCCACAGTTCTATGGGAGCCACCTGCAGAAATTCCACCAGGGTTCCAGGGACTCTCCTGTTCTTGCCATGCCTGCTCAGATCAGCAAGGTCTGCGGTGGACACACACCCACACTCTGTGCTGCCAGTGTTTCATTCAGGAAGCAAAGGACGGGCTTCACCAAGCTGGATGAAGTGAACATTTGGTGTCTCAAATGTCAGGCTTGTGTCTGGGTATATTTGACCTGCTGATTCCAAAATGGCACCGGTTTTCTCCGATCAGCTCATTTTTGAGATACAGAACACATGCCATATACCACTCTTCACTCTGCTCGCCCACAACAAAATCAACAACTTTTAATGCAGTTTTAAGGGAGCCTGAGGTAGAGGAAGTACATGTTGGCTTTATTTAGTGTTGAAGGAAACGTTTAGGTCATCATACTTCATTCATATGGTGTCCTTAAGATATAGTTGAACAAATCTGAGCAAATTACATGAACTTGGAATTTTCCCCAAGTATCACCTCACCTTTAATCGGCATGGACTAGCAGGCAGGTCCACTTTATCTTAAAAGGGGCCCAGAAATAAGCTGATGTACAATAAAGAAGCCCTGATGGCACAGTGGGCTGTGTGCTTGATGGCTAACCCCAAGGTCATCTCTTCAAGCCCACCAGTCCCTTTGAAGAGAATGCTCTGCTCCCATTACCACAGCCTTAAAACCTCCGAGAGAAGTTGCACTCTGTCCTACTGGGTCACTATGAGCTCTATGTAATCGACTGATAGTGAGTTTGGAACAACAAAGATTCAGATGTTCTAAAACCCCAAATGTTAAGAGTTCAAACTCCTTTATTAAAATGTCAGTCTTGTTATAAATTGGCACTTCTCCACTTGCACAATGGAACACCTGAAAGTTAAAAGTTTTCTTATAAAGACGCTTGATGTCAACCTCACCTCTTAAATAATTAAATTATCCAGATATCTAAACATTAAAATGTGTCCTGAAATGTTGACTATGTAAGTAGAAGATCTATAACTTAGATCTCTAAAATAGTTAAGAAAATTTCTATGGTCTTACATTTTCCACACTGAGAGTTGCCCTCACACCTTCCAAGTATGTGCCTTTTCCACTTCCTTTTTTATTTCCCACTCTTCTCATGCTGTGCAGTATCCAGCTCACAGTCTCTGTAAATACTGCATAGCTTCCCACACCAGCAACAAACACCTGCTGCCACCTGGCTGATTCTAATTCACAGTGACCCTATAGAAAAAAAGAACTTCCCCTTTTGGGTTTCCAAACCTTTAAACCCTTTAAAGGCTGCAGTGACCGGTCAGTTCAACCACTACCTTCTGATTATCAGCTCAATGCAAAAATCAACTGGCCACCATGGCTTCCATACAGCTCTCCTGGATAGTCCCTTAAGACCGAATTCTTTTTCAAAAGTCTCTTATCTTAGCCTGCAATTTGTGGGGCTGACTTCTCACATTTACAACTCTTATTGCTATAGAGTCAATGCTAACTGTGAGTTTGTGGCTGGTTCAGCAGTAGAAAGCCATCTTTCTCCCAATTCAAATCTAGGATAAATGAATACATCAGTATGACTTCATAACTGAATGCATAGAACACTGTACATAAGGCACTACAGCTGATGCAGTCCGCCTGTGCAATTTTCTAAATAAGCACCCCAGGACAGGTGTAAAAACCAAAACAAAGGCTGAGCCCCGGTGGCGTAGTGGTTGTGTGCAGGACTGCAGCCCACAGGGTTGGTGGTTCAAATCCAGTGGCAGCTCTCCAGGAGCAAGGCGGGGGGGCTTCCATACTCCCACCAGGGCAGTGATGCCCACCCCCCCCCCAAAAAAAACAAAATTTTTTTTTGTTGGGCTGAGGTGGTATTGACCAGATGCAGTGAGTTTGTTTTTGTGTGTATGTTATCCAATGCTTCCATCCACCAAAAGAAAAAATGCCAACTATTTGTACATAACATTAAAAATTTCAAGTATGGGTCTAAGGCCCGGTGGCGTAGTGGTTGTGCACGGGACTGTGGCCCACTGGGATGGAGGTTCGATTCCAGCTCCACGGAGCAAAGGCTGGGCCTCCTACTCCCACCACCTGAGGGCAGTGATGCCCCAAAACCAAAACAAAACAAAACAAAAATTTCAAGTATGAAAACATTTTAAAAAATTACCCATAGATGAGCTTCCAGAGTGCTGTCAGGTGAAATTAAATGTTGACATAATTGTTGAACTAGTTCTTTGAGTTAAGTGAATATTCAGGAATCTATAAAGTAAGATCCATTTTTTCATTGGTCAATATCTTTCAATTAACTCAAAGAATTTGGTAAGTTATACCCAACTTGTTCTTAAAATTTAACTCTCATATTAGAAGTAATCTTGAAAAATAAATATTCCCCTTGACAGTAGATGCAGCTAGTAGACTTGGTCATTTCTAAGAATCAATTGCTCAATTTGCAAAAGGTGGTTAAGATACATTTTCTAACACTAGGAATGAATAAACTGACACAGTCCTATAAATAAAACAGTAACAACAAAAATACTTTTGGGGGGGGGCATCACTGCCCTCTGGTGGTGGGGGTAGGAGGCCCAGTCTTGCTGCTGGATATGAACCTCCAACCCAGTGGGCCGCAGTCCTAAGCACAACCACTACGCCATCGGGGCTCAGCCCTACAAAAAATATATATTTTTAGAGAAATAGAAACCAATTGACAAGATTTCTTCTGCAACCATGAGTAAGGTTCTACTATCATGAGTTCTGAACTTAAGGTGAAAGCCAAATACAGTTGAAAATGTGTTAAGAAGGGCTGAGCCCCGGTGGCGTAGTGGTTGAACGCGGGACTGCGGCCCACAAGGTTGGCAGTTCATATCCAGCAGCAGCTCTCCAGGAGCAAGGCTGGGCCTCCTACTCCCACCAGGGGCCACCACAAAAAACACAAAAAAAACCCCAAAACAAAACAAAAAAGCATAAAGGAAATGAAAGACTATCAGCAAAGGAATAATACTTGCTTTTGATTTGCTCTGAAGAAAGATTGTAAATGGATGGCAAATGCCAGGGCAAGGAACACTTTCGAAGTGTTGACTTAGTGAACTTTGACCTTAGTGACATCAACTATTGCAGAAGGTGGTGGAAAGTGACAAAGTTTAAAAGATTGAATTTTTTTTTTGGGGGGGGGCATCACTGCTCTCTAGTGGTGGGAGTAGAAGGCCGAGCCCCACTGCTGGAATTGAACCTCCGTCCCAGTGGGCCACAGTTCCACACACAACCACTACACCACCGGGGCTCAGCCCAAAAGATTGACTTTTATAAAGTATGATGCACATGTTTAGTTATTAGAGATGACAAAGGATTTTTAGAACACCGTGTATCTGTTCAAATATTCCAGCACTATCTTCCAGATAACTTCAGAAAACCTGTACTGGACTGCCCAGCAAAATGGAACAGCTTGTACATGGCTAGAAACCTCACCAGGATGCAAAAATCTTGGCAATTGGTCAGTTATGAGACATAGGTATTCTTTTTTTTTTTTTGGTCTTTGTGGGCATCACTGCCTCTGGTGGTCGTGGGCGCTACGCAGCTGCCGCTGGATTTGAACCGCCAAGTCCACAGGCTGCAGTTCCGCACTCAACCACTTACGCCACCAGGGCTCAGCCCTTCTTTTTTTTTTTGTGGGTATCACTGGCCCCTGGTGGAAGTGGGAGGTCCAGCCTTGCTTCTGGAGAGCTGCTGCTGGATACAAACCACCAACCCTGTGGGCCGCAGTCCCACACACAACCATTATGCCACCGAGGCTCAGTCTGAAGTATTATTTTTCTAATGACAAGTGGGAATATGTAAAATTAACTTTGGAAACTTAGAATTTTTAAAGCAAGTACGGTGAAGCTACAAAGCTAGATGTTTTTCGTAGATGGAAATAAAACTAAGAATTCTGAGTAACATTTATAAACAAATGATTAAAAAAATTAATGTCTGAGGGGAAAAGTTATCATTGAAAATGATTTATTAAGAGCAGTTTATCTAGATCCTCATGATTAAATTCTAATTAGTTCTGAACTTAACATAAAAGTCATATAAATTTTAAAAGCATTTGCAAAATGAGACCTTGAAAAGGAAAGCAATTCAGGGACTATTCTTGATTTATATGGAGCTGAT
Source organism: Nesogale talazaci (assembly GCA_004026705.1). Lineage (NCBI taxonomy): Eukaryota > Metazoa > Chordata > Mammalia > Afrosoricida > Tenrecidae > Nesogale > Nesogale talazaci. The sequence continues at coordinate 21,426 of PVJH01018178.1, read as the reverse complement.
AAAGTTAAGGAAACAATTTAAATTAAGGTCAAATGACTCTACTGTTAATAGGGACTCTGTATTAATAAGCTTTGATGGTGTACCACGACTGAGTAGGGAGTGGTGGGGCACTGAAGCTTCTGTTGAGCCAAGTTACAAACTGCCGACAATAGGGACGTTAAGCCAAAATGGGTCAGCGATTAGTACACCTGAGGAGTGAACGCCTTGATTCCCAAGAGGGGTCTCAGCAAGACCATGGATGTCCGTGGGTAGCTCAGTTGCCAGAGGATCCTGGGCAGAGCTAGCACAAGGTTGTACCAAAAGTAAGAAGATACCAATACCAGACTACCACTCATTACCTACTATCCACCCAGGCAGCACTGGGGCACATACTGCATAACTTAAAATTCGAGCCATGCTGGAAGTAGCGCTGATGAATGGAAAAGGAATGGTGGGGTGGGGAGTGGGGATGAGGCCAGACAACAGTGCAGCAACAGGGATTCATTGTTAAAGTTTCCTGGAGTTCAAATGTGTGTGGTTTCAAAACAAAAAAATGCAGAAAGAAACGTGAGATTAATGCATTTATTCCAAGTAATTAACACATGAAAAAATTGAACGTGTCCGAACCAACATAAGAAATCTTTAATTTTTTTTTAACAAAATATACAACCCCCAAACATCACACGCTATGGTGGAAATAACTTGGGAAAAGGAGAGGTAGAGGAGATACATATAAGTTTGTGCAACAGAGAATGAGTTCGATCCCAAGACAAGTTTCAGATCATCTACTTCTTCAGAACAGAAATGGGTGCTAAACAATTTAACACAAAATATTGACTGGATCACAATACAGTGAACGAGAAGCCATTTCAAAAACAAAAATCCCCCCCAGCCCCCAAGTTACATCTGCTTCCGGCATTGAGTCATGAATGAGCCTTACCTATTTGTTGTCTTCCATGTTTACTGAGGTCATTTCCAAACAGGCTTGTGGGCCAGCACGATGGTCTCCAGCACAGGGAATACAGTAAGGGAAGTGTGAGGGCTGACAAGTCACAGAGAAGTAAACAAAAACCAAAGGAGCTACTCACACTGAATTTCAAATCATGTTAAGGCAGGCCCATCCGAACTGCAAGTCTAAGAGATGAGCAATTCTTCGTCGGTAGGAATTTTCCATTGCAGAAAGCGTGGTAGTGTTTCTCCCACAGATCCATCAGGAAATTGAGTGGGTATAAAACACGGCAATTGGAGAAGTCGGCTGTGCCTCCCTCCTCCCCCAAATTCCACACATGGCAGGGCCAAAACCAAGATACAATCAAAGTACACTGTGTGGAGTCAGAGAGACATTTGACTTTAATGACAAACCATGAAAAAGTAAATTGTCCGAAAAAAAAGAGAACAGAAAAAATATATATATTTTTTACAGATATGTATAGAAGTAGTTATGATAGACTTCTCTGGCATTTTAAGGGAAACGGAATAAAAAGGTGAAGATTTGAGCTTCCCCGGACATTTACGGTAGGATGCTGCCTGCATCTCTTGGTGTCGGTTCCAGAGGAGATAGCCAAATAGGTGGGTTATCTGGGTACCTGATTTCTAGGTGCCCGTTAGAGTCACCGTAAGTAGCTCTGGGTTCACACAGTTTTAGTTGTGAACACTGGATTCCACAAGGTCCTGGGGTGCACCAACTGCAGCTTCTTGTTTGGGTATTTGCTGAGAGATATTACTTCCAACTACCTGTTCTCCAGAAGGAGACTCTGAATTGTCCTCATCTACTTGAGAAATTGTTACTTCGATGACAGGTGCAGCCGGTATTTCCAGCTGAAGGGGTCCCGCCTCCAAAGAGTTGCACTCAGGAGGGTCACCTAATTCAGAGAGAGGAGAACACAATTGATCTTTCGGAACTCCAGATGTCCGTGTAACAAAGTCCACGAGGTCTGGAAGGCAAGGGGAGGGTCCAAGGCCTGAGGAGTTTGTTATTTCTGATTCTAATCTGAGTGACTCTTGCTCTTGTAATTGGGAAGTTTCTTCCTCCTCCTCAGGCATCATTCCTCTTGCCAACAAGTCAAGGGCTTGCTGTGTTACATCTAGGCCCCCCAAGCCAAGGTCGACATTTTCTCCAGGGAGTCCAGTTTTTAAAAGGTTAGGAGGGACCCTCCTGTTTTGCTCATCTTCTGCTTCAAAGTTAAGCACCAGGGGTCTTGAAGACTCTAGTGGAAATCCAGGGAAGGATGGGATTGGTTCAAAGCTCGCAGCAGTGGAGGTTTCACAGCCTTTAAGTAATGCAGAATTTTCTTGACCCATTTTCTGAGACAGAGCAGTTGGGGATCGATGTGCTGGCTCCCCCTGAGAGTGGCAGAAATCCACACACATCTCTCTCCGTGCAGCAAGCTCCTCAAATTTTAAATCTGCAGTTTCAGAGTCTTCTGAGGTCTCGCTCGCTCTTGTCACTGTTAATTGTGAATGGGCATTTCTTGGCTCTAGGGTTTCCGTGTTGTCTGGGCTTTCCCAGGTCTCTGGCTGTTTCTTCTTATTCCAAACAGCCAGTTTCAGTTTACCCTGGAAGCCTTTTGCTCTTTCACTCCTGAGTTTGAGGCTTCTGTACCTAGAGATTGTGGGAGCTGAGTCTGAGTCTCGCCAATCTTCCCCACCTACTGCAACTCCTTGCTCCTGTGGACCGTCTCTTGAACACATCTCTGATCTGACTGAGGAAGCAAGAAGTAACTTGGAGGGAGCATTTGTCACAGGTTTATTCTGTGGGCTCTGAAGTAAAGACCTAATTTCGGACAGAAATGAGTCTCTTTCTGTCTTTGGGGAAGAGAGCGCGGTCTGCGCACTCAATCCCACAGCTACTTTACATGGTGTTTCAGTTCCTGCCACCAGTCTCTTGGGCTGTTCAGCTCCTTTCTCAGTCGTCAGCAACTTGGGTTGTTCAGCCTTTTCCTTCCATATGTATCTGCTTCCATCATTCAAATCAGAATCCTCCATGTCCACACCCACTCCCTCCTCCACGATGCCCTTGGGGAGCTTTGCTCCTGGTTGTTGTACGTCACTATTTGTCTCTACCTCAGTTTTCCCACAATTCTCAGAGAGAAGCAGCTCTGCGTTTTCCTCGTTCTGGTTACCAGCTTCTCTGGGGTGGAGTCCCACGAATTGCTGAGGTCGCCTTGTATGACAGGGTATATCTGACTGCTGAGCGGGTGGCTCCACACCAGGGGGGCCTGGTTCTCCAAGGTCAAGCCTGATTTTTCCATCGGGAGACATGTCCTTATGAGCATCACTTTGGTAAGAGCTGCAAGACCACCCAGCCGATGACGGACTATTGGGCTTTGGGCTACGAGCTTCATAACACTTGCTTTGATACAACCTTGCCAGAGGCTGTAGGAAGCCCTGGCTGCTCTCTCTCATTTGGGCGTCTGTGTGTTTCACAGTCGACCATTTCCCTAGGGAGACCACAGTTTGGGCAATGGACGTTTCAGAGTTGCTCATTAAAGGGGCGGAGATTAAACACCTCTCTTGGGGCAAATCCTCTTGGGATGCACTGCTGTTCACAGGAGAGGTGCAAGAATTGTCTGAACTTTCTGCTCTGGAGAGGTTGCCATTTTCCCCATTGGCCAATGGACTACCACTCGGTTTAGTTTCAGGGGCTCCTTTCCCACCACTGCTATAGAATATGTCGTACAAATCCTTAGCGTTGGCGGTGGCTAAGCATAAATTTCGCTTCTCCAATTTTTTTGCTTGTTCACTGAAAACACTTGAAAGGGGTGGCGGAGGACGCACTAACAGGGAGAATAAAGCCTGGTCTCGGTCCCCCTCACTCACCCCGGGTGCAGTCTCATCAGAAGGAATGGCAGCTGTCTGTGCTGAGGCCACAATGGCTACAGGCACTACTGAGTTCAAACCGGTCGGAGCCAGGAGGCCCGGGCTGAGGGCTTGAGACACAGTTGGGCTTTTTGTTACTGGAGCCAAGACAACATTGGCTTGAGCAGGAGATGGGGCAGCTGGATGAGGCAGAGCAGGGGGTAGTGGAGGTGGTGGAGGGGATGGCTCATTCTTTTCAGCCTGAACCATTTTTTCCTCTGAAGACCCTTTTAGAATTACCTCTTCCCCTCCAAATGCTTTCGAGATGATGTCTGGAGGCAAAAGGAGATCAGCTGTGGCCTCTTTGACCACTGGCAGAGGCTTGGCTGTGGCTCCAGAAGACTTGATGGAGAGGAAGGTATTCAGAGGCGCTGGCTTGCTCACTGTGGCTGAGGCAGACTTGCGGAGCACTGTGGACGGGATAGGCAGGTTGGGTCGGATCTTAGTCTGTGATGCAGTTGTCACAACAGGCGTCCAAGGGCTGGTGTGAGCAACCACAGTTTTCCCGGAGAGCTTGATTTTGATGGGCTTTGTCTTCCCAGCTTCAGCTTTGCTATCTTCTTTGTCCTTACTGTTTTCCAAAATGTCTTCCTTAGGGATAGCAGGGGCCACCACGGAACTTCTTTCCTCCTCCTTTTCTGGCTTCTTCCAACTGAATTTTCCAAAAGAAGAAGATGCCAGAGAATCCTTCTTTACCTCTTCCTTTACTTGGAGTTTGAGACTAGACTTCCTTCTATTTTCCGGGGAGTTTCCACCCTCAGAGAGTTGGTCCTCTAGTTCCTGGGAGACCTTGTCATCCTCCATTACATCTCTCACAACCTTTGCCTTTTTTTCTTTTGTTTCCTCCTTTTGCCTCTCACTAAGTTTGCGCTTAAGCTCACTCTGCCGTCGCCGTTCTGTCTCTAGGACGACAGCCAAGCCAGCTTGGCGGTCCAGATTGCGCCGCTCCTCATATAATGGGTTTTCATCCACATATTTCTAGGAAGAAAAAAAGATAAGGGCTCAACAACTGGTGAAAATCTTACAAAAGAAAAAGAAATCTTGACTCCACTACTGATAGAACTCATCTCACAGAAAATCCCTAAAGTCATCTCCCCTAAAGGACATAAACAGTCCCATCACTTACATTACTAGGACAATTTCCTAATGGTTACGTGGAAGTAATGTCAACCATTATTTTTCTGGCTCTAAAGAAGATGTCTGACATAGTAAAACGATTGCTGCAAAACGTGTGGGACCTCCGAGGCCATTACAAAAAACAGACCTTATAGTTTTCATTGTGCTGCTCCCCTTTCACATGCTGCTCTCCAGAAATGGAATCCCCAAAACACCCCTCACACAGCTGGCAGTAATATCCAGTGATGGGCATCAGGAACTCTGAGCCTGAAAGTAGTAGAAGAACGTTGGAAAGTTTCTACGCACATTCACAGCTAATAAAGGAAAGCCCCTGAAATGGCGTTAAAATGACATGGAAGAGAGGACCTTACCTACTGGGACGTCAGAGGCAGTACTAAGGTAAATGACTCTCAGTGGCAGTCTTCCCATTTTAAAGCGTGAACTCTGAACGTCTCCTTTTGGGAGTACTAACTGATTCAGCAGTTTCCTCAGTCTGCTATGGATTCTCTCCAATCCCAACTAGCCTTAAACTAGTTTGGGAGGTTTAGAACGTGCTCCTAATTAGTCCACTACCATTTGTATGAGGATCGCTCATGCTGGTATTAATTACTCAAAGATTTATTTCAACCAGTGCAGCTTGCAACAACTTGAGAGTTAAGAAATTGGGCATTCCAACGGCAAATACACCTTATATTCTTCATTTTACCCTTAAAACTACTCAAAATATTTGTTATTAGTTCAAAAGGTAGTTTCAATAAATTACTGTCCTTTTTTATAAGTCTGGATTTCAAATAAATAACAGCTATTCTGCTATGCTTTAGTGTGACATGACTGTTTTGTATTGATCAGATTTTTGAATCCAGACTAGTCTCTTCTGACAGCTCTCTTTCTTTCTTCAGGACCTATAGTACATACCTATAGTTTTTACACACAGAAAGTATTTTCACAGTTCTGCTAAAATAAACTGTTATGTCTCATCCGATACTGCTTCTTAACAGCTTATATATCAGAAATGCCTCCTCATTGGTAAGAAAGGTACAAAAGACGCAGGGAGGAAACATACCTTTTGCAGGAACTGTTATCTTGTCAGTGCGTTTCACAGCATCTTGCTTGGCCTCACTCTGGGTCTTTGAAGCCCAAGGTCTGTTGTAGGGATCCAGGGTCTATTTGCAAGAGGCAGAGGCGCTCACACAACAGCACTCAAAGTTCAGTAACCTGCTTTTCTTTTTCCCCCACATAAGAACAGGGGATCACAAGCCCCAGCTACCTACCCCACCCCTATCTGCCAAATGTTTAAATGGAAAACCACCTGTGGAAAAGGTAAACATATGTTAGAGCAAATACTAGCAGCGAATAAAATGAAACAAACAGCAATCAAAAGAGGCAAAAGCCTCACTTACACTTGTCTTGGAGTTTAGCTACAAGGCAGGTCCCCTGGACAGAGACCTGGGAACACTATCTCCTTTGATGGTATCTCTTGGGTCTTCAGATTGGGGCGCCTGCCCCTATGAGAATTTTTCATTTCCCGGTTTTGTAATATAAAAGGTATACAAGTTTCAGGGTAAGGAGAGAGAAAGCGTGGGATTCGCAGATAGGACACCTACCTGTGTGTGCTTCTTATTGTGCATATGGGTGAAGAAGTCAAACATGGTTCCACAAATGGTGTTGCAGTCTTTGCACCAGTGATTGCCGGCATCGTAATACTCATAGACAGTAAGGGGCTGCTCAGACTGCTTCGTGGATGGTTGGAGGCTCTCAGCAGGCTGGGGGCTCTTAGCATGGAACTTCTCATTGCTTACTTTTGATTCCTAGTGACGAAAAATTTGCACTTAAAAAGAATTCAAAGCAACTTAGATTTGTTTTCTTCTACAATTACAACTGCCACAATAATAAAACTCACTGCCATTGAGTCAATTCTAACCGACAGCAACCTTTACCACAATAAAAGCACCATAGTTGCAGGACCTAAGGTTAGCGAAAGGAGCCCCCATGGTGCAATGGGGACCCAATGCAGTCGCTCTGCAGCAGAAAGATGCGGCAGTCTGCTTCTATGAGGATTTACTCGAGGGCATAGTTCTACTGTCCCATAGAGTTCAAAGTCAGAACTAACTCTTCTGCAGGACATTTGGTCTTGGTTAAACTGTAGATACTAAGAAGACACCCAAGAAAAACTTGTCTCCAAGATTCAAATAGAACTAACTAGACTCCCTGGTGCTATTTCATGATGAAAAGTTGATCACATATTTATTTATACATTCTGAAATATCTCTAGAACAGCAGTTCTCTACCTGGGGGTTGAACGATCCTTTCACAGGGGTCGCTGGATTCATACCAGTAGCAAAATGACAGTGATGAAGTAGCAACAAAAATAATCTTTGGGTTGGGGGTCACCACCCCATGAGGAACTGTATGAAAGGGTCGTGGCATTAGGAAGGTTGAGAAAAACATTCTAGAAGTACATTCAAGATGTTGAAAATATTGGCTGCCTCAGGAGATAGACACTGGATAGACAGAAGAGGATAGATAGGAAGGAGTCTTTTTACTGTATACCTCTTGGCAGATATCGAATGCGTTACCTGTGCATCTAAATACATTAATTAAATTGAAAAAAATTACCATGACAACTAGGAACAGGAGAAAACATTGAAATAGAAAAGGATAATTAACAAGTAAGACAAAGCAAATGCAGCAAAAGACAACAACTCACTCACCTAGTGTAAAAAACCAGAGGACTGGGTGGCGTACAAAGTAGAAAGGCATCTCTGTTTGGATACCACATAAGAATCCAGGCAGACTATTTCTAACTATCAAAAATACTACCATTATTATTTGACCCCTTTGAGTTAGTAGGAATTCTCTTTAAAACACAGAAATGCTCCAACATTATAAACCATAACCAGGGCTTCACTATGAATTAATTTGTCAGCAAGCTAGAGAAAATGGCCCTAGGAAATGAGAGTTTGGGTTTATGTCCGGGTGTAAGGCACAGAAAAAGATCATTCTGAAACACAGAGTGTTAGGCAAGGATGAGATTCTATAGGAGGCGAGACGAAGGACACAGGCCCCTGGAGTGATGACTGATAGAGCGAAGTTGGTAGCAGGAGAAAAAACCATCAGGGCAGCAAAGATAATCATTCACTATGAGAAGCCACCACTCAATACTCGGTAGAAATAATACATGGAGGATCACCTAAGAACACCTCCCCCAAACAAACCTCACTGAAATGAGTCAATCCCAACTCATACAGGACACAGTAAAGCTGCCCCTGTGGCTTTCTGAGACCACAACTCTTTACGGGAATCGAAAGGCAGTATTACTCCCAAGCCATGGTTGGTTGGTTCAAATGACTGACCTTGTAGTTAAAGTAAAGCTCAATGTGTAACCACTATGCCACCAAGGCTACACATTACATACCTTAAAATTATGTTTACGCTTTGACCCAGCAATTCCACTCGGGCATCTATCCTAAGGAATATCTGTATAACATTAAAATCAAGTTGTTAAAAGTGAAATAATAGAAGTCTGCTTACTGACATGGAAAATGGTTCAGGATATAAGAAATTATATAATAAATAATAAAATATATTTGAATATCAGTAAAGATATACATATAAGCATAAAAGTGTCAAAGGTCACCCTTTCCAAAAGAACTTCCCTAACTACTTTATATAAAATATATAGTTGCACTATGTCCCTTATTCTGTTTTCTTTTTTTAGGTACTTATCAACATGTAACTTACACTTGTTATTGTGTCTTCTAATCTCGAGAATAAAGAGGTTTGTCTCTATTGCTCTTTGTTACATCTCCAATATCCAGAACAGTGGCTGGCACCTTTTTGGTGATCAAGAAATAATTATTAAATGAATTAATGAGAAGATTTGGAATAATACACATACATTATTAATAGTGGTTATCTCTAGGGGATAAAACTGTGGGGTTGCATATACCTATTTATTTTCCCAAAACGAATAAAAGAGAAAGTAAAGCTCAAACCAATTATGCATATTTAAAGAAATAAGAAATACCAAAGACAGATGGAAGAGAGTGGTTCTAGACAAAATATTCCTTCCTGCTGAAATGAAAACTAGATTACAATAATCCTGTTAATTTCAGAGAACATGAAGACTCACTCAAATCAAGCTCGTGCATAAAAAAGTCCGGAAGCAATATATTATTTAACTATAGCAGTGATATCCCCCCAAAAAAACAAAAAAAAAATTAACTATAAAGGGCCAACATTTCAAGCTTTTCTTTAACCCAAAGGCTCTGAATTCAGGGATCTTGGTATAAAAGATTACAGCCCTATCTGGTTAAAAAAGAGAACTACTATTCCAAAAAGACACGGAGAAGATAGAGCAGATTGTTAAGAGAACACAGAATATCTTCCTTTCACCATTAATTGAGCATTTACTATGTGCTACATATTCTGGGTGTCATAGGAAACACAAAGATAAGTAAGCTATACAGTCTTATAATGGAGGAGATAGAAGCAAATTTCAGATAAGAGAAAGAAATGACTTTTTTTTTTTTGAGGCATCACTGCCCTCTAGTGGTGGGAGTAGGAGGCCCAGTCTTGCTGCTGGATTTGAATCTCCAACCCAGTGGACCGCAGTCCCATGCACAATCACTACGCACTGGGGCTCAGCTCAAGAAATGTCTCTTAACAACAAAATTACATTCTATGAGAGCACTAATTTAGCCAACTAAATCTATGTGAGATTCTAAAAATTCTTCACAAAGCTTAATGAAAAGGGGAAACCAGGGGGCTGAGCCCCGGTGGCGTAGTGGTTGTGCGCGGGACTGCGGCCCACTGGGACGGAGGTTCAATTCCAGCAGTGGGGCTGGGCCTCCTACTCCCACCACCGGAGAGCAGTGATGCCCCAAACCCACCCTCCCCCCCCCCAAAAAAAAAGGGAAACCAGGAGAAAGAGGATGATTAATGCACAATCAGGGAAGTGTGATATTATATTATACATCTAGTGAACTGTAAGCATTTTGAAGTGGTAGGAGTGTTAAATACAGCACAGAGAGAGAGAGAGAGAGAGAGATTGATTCAGAATAAAGATTCACTATGTAATCAACTTCATCATCATCATCATGTGCCAGGTACTCAACTATGTTTTAGAGGTTACACTAATAGATGAGACAGAGATGACCTGATCCCTTATATAAAATAAATATACATGTAATTCTAAAATTACAACTGTCAAAAGTGCTAAAGAAGGAAAATGATAAACTATAATGATAGTGTATATCGAGCACATTTAGTAGCATGGAAAATCAGAGACAGGAGTTGAGAGAGTAATTTAAGCTTAGATAGGAAGGATGAATATGAGTCAGTAAGCAAAGGGACAAGGTTTAGAGTAGGGTTTATATGGTAAGCAGAGGGAACAAAAGATGCAAAGGCATTAGAGAAATGTTGCATCTGAGAAATTAAAAATCCAATAAAGGAAATACAGTGAATAAGGGAGAAACATATACATAGGGGATCACTCTCATTGGATGTAATGTGAACAAATAACTAAAGGGTTGCAAAACAATAATGAATTGAAGGCAGCAATGAAGTTGAGGCAGATGGCACAAGAGATAGTCTTTGGAGAACTGCCAGAATTTATAATTAAGTGTGAAGCAGTTAGGGAAAGGGAAATTCTAAGGATCTCTTCCACGTTTTTGACATAAAAATTAATGTATACTGGTACTATTTATTGATAATGGGTAACATTGTTACAAGAAAATGTTGGCGGGAAGATGATTGCACTCACTGGTTTAATTAGGACATATTCATTTTAAGGTACCTATGAGACTTGTCAACCTTGTTTACAGAAAGGGAGGACTTGAAGCATTTGCTGATGAAGATCAAAGACTGCAGCTTTCAACAAGGATTCACAACTCAATGACAAATTCAAGAATGGCACTGGGGGAGGAAACGACACAACTGATATCAATGATAACTACACAACCCCACTCAAGAACTATTAACTGAATGACAGGTGAACAGAAACGATGAATGGTGTAACATATGGAGGTTCTTGGAGGAAGGGTGAAGGAAGGTGGGGCTAAAGGAAAGCTGATACCAAAGAATGCAAGAAAGAAAATGTCTTGAAAATGATGGTTGCAACAATTGTACAATCATGTTTGATCTAATTGAACTATGGATTGTTCTTTCAATAAAATGGAAAAAAAAATGGCATGCGTTCATTAAAAACATTTCAGAGTGGTTGTGCGCAGGACTGCGGCCCACTGGGATGGAGGTTCAATTCCGGCTCCCAGGAGCAAAGGCTGGGCCTCCTACTCCCACCACCTGAGGGCAGTGATGCCTAAAAAAAAAAATAAATAAAAAATAAAAACATTTCAGGGGCTGAGCCCCGGTGGCGTAGTGGTTGTGCGCGGGACTGCGGCCCACTGGGATGGAGGTTCAATTCCAGTTCACAGGAACAAAGGCTGGGTCTCCTACTCCCACCACCATAGGGCAGTGATGCCTAATTAAAAAAAAAACCAAACATTTCTGGCTGAGCCCCGGTGGCCTAGTGGTTGTGTGCGGAACTGTGGCCCACTGGGTTGGTGGTTTAAATTCAACAGCAGTTCTCCAGGAGCAAGGCTGGGCCTCCTACTCCCACCAGAGGGCAGTGATGCCCTCCCCACCCCACCCCCCAGTTAAAAAAAAAATCTCAAGCTCTTGATGTGCAATGTCTGTGATTGGATAATATCTATACTCCTATAAGCAAGTCCAGTTAATAGAACTACTATGCAAATTTACACACCAACCACTAAAGTTAGTGCTGATGATAATAAAGAATTCTACCAACTTTTCCTGTCTGAAATTGAAGAAGCATGCAATCAAGATGCATTGAGGCTGAGCCCTGGTGGCGTAGTGGTTGTGTGCGGGACTGTGGCCCACTGGGACAGAGGTTCAATTCCAGCAGTGGGGCTGGGCCTCCTACTCCCACCACCGGAGAGCAGTGATGCCCCCCCCCCCAAAAAAAAAAAAAGATGCATTGAAAAGTATCGGTGACTGGAATGTACATTAGAAACAGAGAAAGGGGTAGTAGTTGGAAAATATGGCCTTGGTGATAGAAACAAGGCTAGAGCTCACGAGAGCGTTCTGCAAGATCAATAGCCTCTTTGTTACAAATCCCTTTTCATCACCAACGTCAATGGTGACTGTAATATGGACCTCACCAGGAAAGCAAACAGCCTTCACATTGACCAAAGCTGGATGTGCCTCCTTGTTGGGAGTCGCAGGCCTGGGGAAGATGGCTAGTGAGGTGCACGCAGAATATGGGCCCAGGGTCACCCTCACTTGGTCATGCTTAGCTCCTTGACACAGCACAGTTGAGTACCCACAACAGGAAGGGATACCTGGAGGACCCTCTCCTGATATGGCCCATGGAGGGAACCAACTTCACTGATATTGTGGCCCTGAAGACAATCGTGGTCAGGGAGTTAAAGATGGTGATGGGGGGCAAGGGACATCTGGCTTAGTTAGGTACTATGGAAACTGTCATACTCTCCTAAGGCCTTGGTTATGAGTCACCTTGCTTTTCCACAGGGCAAACCAGATGAGGCTAGCTCTACTTCTGTAAAGATTTAACAGCCCTGGACATCTACAGGGGCCTTCTTGTTGGAGGCTCTGACCTCAAAGAGCTCTCTGCAACCTGTGCTCAACTCCTGGCTCTCCTTTCCGTACATAGGACATCTTACTGAAACCTCGGTTCTGATACTTTTCAGTAAGGCCGATCTGTTCTGTTATGTGAGTGTGGAAGAGAAGAAGTCTTTAATAAGGCTCCCAGAAATCAAGAACTGTGCCAAGCAGAAAATCCCAGATCAGCACCTGGGCAGGTACTGGTTTAGCAGGGGTGACTTGATTAGCCATTGGAGGACAGGCAGAGACTACTAAACTCCAGAGTTGATTCACGTAGGGGCAGAAAGGTTGTGTGTTGAATTGTTGTAACAGGTAAACCAAGGTACCCAAAACACAGGCACCGCAGATACCTCGCATCTGAGTGGTGCCCCCAGAAGGGAGGTAGGTGGGAAGTGAAGGAACAGGCTAGAGAGTAGATAGGTAGTAACTTACATGAAAGGGCAGGTAATATCTTACAAGAGGGAGAAGGGCCAAAAAAAAAAAAAGATGAGGGACAACACTAGCTATTAGAAGGTTTGATAAGGCTGAGCCCTGGTGGCCTAGTGGTTGTGTGTGGGACTGCGGCCAACAGGGTTGACGGTTCAGATCCAGCAGCAGCTCTCCAGGAGCAAGGCTGGGCTTCCTACTCCCACCAAGGCAGTGATGCCACACAAAAAAAAAAGGAAAGAAAAAAAAAAGATAGAAGGTTTGATAAATTATTTAATTAAAAAAAATGATAATCTGAAATGTAATCTCTCCACCTAATTCACAATAAAACACTAAAAAGTAAAAATGAAATAAAATAATTTGATGAAATCTGCAAGGATAGATGACGGAGCAGCTCAATATTATTAGTCAAAACGTTCAGGGTCAGATGAACTGTGGAAAAGATAATCGATTGTTGATATGTAAGCTGAAGAGGGATGTGAAAAAACTAAAACAAGTCTACGAGAGCCAAAATATGGCCTTAGTATATCCCATCTGAATTTTGAGAACATCTGGGCATCAGATCTGACCTATTGAACACTACAACTGAAGACCACGTGAGCTGCAGGACATCATCAAGAACACTATCCATGGCTAAATGTCATTAAACGGACCACAAAGAAAAGGTAAAAATGGATGTCAGAAGAGACACTGAAGTTTGCTTTTGAATGTAAAGCAGCTAAAGCAAATGGAAAGAAAAATCTCACAGGGCAGCACAAGAAGATGAAACGGAGATGAAATGGAGAGGAGTCATAGAAACACGGGATACCCAGCAGCTTCCACCTGACTCACAACCTCAAGATTCCAGGAGACTTGAAAGCATGGGTTCCAGCTACTTAAGAGTGCAGATACTATGGCTTCAAGACTGCTCCAGAAGTCTCAGCAGCATCCTGGGCTTTCTATCCCCTCTCCCAGATACACAGGTCCTGCCAGGAATGGCCCCACAGGTTCCCCCTTTTCTATGGAAGAAAAAAAAAAAGATGGTGAAATGGAAATGTGCAAACACCTGGAGTTATAAAGTCAAAAAGGGAGAATATGCTCAGCATTATCTTAAGCTGAAAGAAGCGAGGGGTGGGAGGGGGGAATCAAGCCTTGAGTTGCAATATTCTATGGGTAAAACTTCCTATAGAACTCTATGGGCAAAATATTGAATGATGAAAAAAAAAAGGCATCAAGAGAAGGTAAAGGGAATACACACAGTCACGGTACAAAAAAGAACTGGTCAACATTCAACCATTTCAAAAATGCTGACATGGAAAGCAGTAGTACAATCTGTACTGAAGGTATTAGTATAAAGGAAAAGCAAACCTCCCTTCCAGTAATGGATGAAATACCAGTTGAATACCTCAACATTAAGCACTGGAAGCATTTATCTATCTGTCTCTAGAAGTTTGGATGATAGTTCAATGACCAACCAACTGGAACAGATCAATATTTGTGCTCATTCCGGTGAAAGGTGATACAACAAAATATAGAAATTAGAAATTTATCAATATCACATGCAAGTAAAATTCTGCTGAAGATAATTCAATAATATGCTGCAACAGTACATCGATAGAAACTCAAATTGGATTCAAAGAATGATGCAGAATGATGTCATTGCTTATGAAAGCAGAATATACCAGACATTTGTGCCTTATTGACTGTGCAAAGGCATTCGAATGTGTAATTCATGACAAATGATGGGTAACACCGAGAAGAATGAGAGAAAACTTCATTGTGGTCATGTGGAACCTGTATCTAGAGCACGGTAGTCATATGAACAAGGGAATACTGCATGGCAAAGTCAGTAAAGGTTGTATCGTTTCCCCATACTTAATCTGTGCTGAACAAATAATCCGAGAAGTTGGACTATCTGAAGAAGGCAGCATCAGAATTGGGGGAAAGCTTATTAGCAGTCTTCAATATGTAGATAACCCGAGCTGCTTGCTGAAATCAAGAAAGACTTGAAGCACTTGCTGATGAAGATTAAGGATTGAAGACTTTAGTGTGGATTACAACTCAATGTAAAGAAAACCAATAGGCAACATCACGATAAATGGGAAAAGGGTTAAAGATGCCAAACATTTCATTTTGTTTGGATTTACAATTAAGACTCAAGCAAGCGGCAGCCAAGAAAGCAAACAACATGTTGCCTTGGGCGAGTTTGTTGTACAAGATCTTTTTAGAGCATTGGAGAGCAAAGGTTTCACTTTGAGGCCCAAGGTGTGCCTGATCCAAGACGTGGAATTTTCAATTACCTCATCTATGTGTGAAAGCTGGGCAAAAGACCGAGGAAGAAGTGATGCATTTGAATTATGAGGTTGGTGAAAAATACCACGATCAGAAGAACAAAAAAATTTGCCTTATAAGTACAACCAGAATGTTCCTTAGAAGCAGACTAGGGATAATTGGCATCAAGGCTGGTAAGGTAGATGAGCAAAAAAGAGGGAGACAGTTCACAAGATTGACCGTGTTCAGATACACCGATTGTGAGCATGGTGCAGGGCCAGGGAGTTTCGTTCCGCTGTGCAGGGTATCACTGTCGTTTGAATTGACTCAACAGCACGTTGGAACATGAGAGTGCCTCCAGTTCAACCCACTAGCAGCTCCCACAGGAGAAGAGAACTACCCCTGTGAAGATTTACAATACTGTCAACCGTGGGGGTCCCTGTGTGGGAGACTTAACTTGATAGCAGCGAGCGAGTTTGTTTTTTATGAGACAGTGAAATAGAAATGATGAATAGGTTCTTGGACACTTGGGTTTGGATCTCAGAAGTACGACTTGTGTTCAAGTATAAAACTGGAAGTTATCAATCAGGTATTTGAACACATTCTGGATGAAATGGCCTAGCAAGAGAGTAGAATTCTGGAGAATTGGACTAGGACCGAGTCTTGAGGCATTCAAATATTTAAAGATTAGATAACAAAAGGATAGGCCATGAAGAGGCCTAAGCAAAGCAGCAGCAGAATACTACGAGGAATAGAAGTAGGTAGAAGGAAAGAAGGAAGTTTTAGGAAAAGAATGGTTTCATGTGTCAAATACTGCTGATCTGATAACTGAAATAAGTTCGCTGGCTTTATTAATATGATGAGCCCCACAATGATTAATATAAGTTGTGAGAAAATTACAGACTTGTGATTAAGTGGGTTAAGAATACTGTATTGGGTTAAGGAGTAGTACAAGCTAAAAACTAGATTGTGGATGACCCTGAATGCTATAGATTTTGTATTCTATGTTATGGGTAACAGGGACCTGCTGTGATTCCAGAGGAGAGCACAATCTAATCAATGTTTCAAAAATTAACAAGAGTAAGAGATTAGAAACAGCTGATGATAAAATAGTTTAAAAATTGCTGTAAAGAGTCTATGGAAAACTCAGGGTGACAAGACGTGGCTACAACATACCAGCATGTACCAGGGAACCAATGAGATATTTGTGGGGCCGGCCCCAATCCCAACTATGTGGACACCTTCACCCCCAGAAGAATGTTCTTTAGAGGACAGCATTGAAGGTACAGCTTGGGGAAACGAAGAGGGATGGCGAGGGAGGAGAACATATCCTGGTCCACCAAGTTTGATATTCTTGTTCAGAGCAGATAATGCACAGAGAGAACCATAGGGCCAGCCCAGTCCAGCCCACTATGGGACACAACCTCCCTCATTGCACTATAGTGCTATGGGGGACAACACTGGGGCAGAACACTAAGGGCATGCAACAGAGCAGTAAGTAGAGCAAAGTGATGAAATCCCCAGGGAATACCAAAATAGACTTTGGAGACAGAGTGTGGCATCCCATTAGACTTGACTGGAAAATACTCATAAAGGTCAAAAATAGACCTGGAACTATTTGTAGGCATTTCCTTTGTTGTCATTGGCTTTCTTTTTGTTTTGTTGTTATTGTTTTGTTGGTTTTGTCTTCCTATGTTGTTTTAATTATCTTTGCCTGGTTTTTGCACTTACTAATGTCTCTGCATGTCTATCTAGAGAAGATAGGTAGGATAAACAATTCGGACACAAAAACAACAGAACCATTGGTTGGGGAGGGTACGGAAGAAGGGAAAGTGGGAGAATGGAAGGGAGGAGGGAAACCAACCCAAGGATAAGGGAACAACAAGTGAACTAAAATCAATGGAGAGGAGGGAGTAGTATGCTTAGTGGGGCTTAATCAAAGGCAATATAAGAGTGAGGGAGGAAAAAAAAATGAGTGAGGAATTACTAAACCTGAATGAAGGCTGAACATAATGGTGGAATAAGAGCAAAGCAAAAGAAAATAGAGGAAAGAACCAGGAGGCAAAGGACATTTATAGTGGTCTAAATACAGGCATGTACATATGTAATCATATTTATATATAACGAGAGGAATAGAATTATGTATACATATCTATATGTTAAGAATTAAGGTAGCAGATGGACACTGGGCCTCGAGTCAAGTACTCCTTCAACACAAGAACATTTTGTTCTAACAATCCAGTATTCTGTGATGCTCAACTTCCTGACACGATCAATGAAGACAAAATGGGTGCATAAGCAAATGTGGTGAAGAGAACTGATGGTGCCCAGTCATTAAAAGATACAGCATCTGGGGTCTTAAAGACAAACAAGCAGCCATCTAGCTGAGAAGCAACAAAGAGATAGTGTATCAGGCATCTAAGACCCAGAACAAAATCATACCCATGTGAATGAATTAGTTGGGGGGGCCAAGGAGGGCCATGGATGAGGAGTGGAGACCCTAGCCCATCTGTAGACAATTGAACATCCCCTTCACAGAACGGTCACAAGGAAGAGATGAGCCAGTCAGGGTGCAGTATAGCATGGATGAAACACACAACTTTCCTCTAGTTCTTTAATGTTTCCTCCCCACCCCCCATGACCTCAATTCTACTTTACAAACCGGATTAGACCAGAACATGCACACAGCTACAGAGAAGAGCCCAAAATACAGGGAGTCCATGATAGATGAACACCTCAGGACCAAAAATGAGAACAGAGTTACCAGGAGGAGAAGGGAATGGCGGGGTGAGAATGGGGGAATCAATCACAGGCATCAGCATCTAACCCCCTCGCAGGGGGAAGAACAACAGAAAAGTGGGTGAAGGATGACATGACACAATGGACGAATGTATGGATTGTGATAAGAGATCTAAGAGTCCCCCAATAAAGGTATTTTTTTTTAAAAAGTCTATGGGAGAGAAAATAATAAAAATGAAAAAGTTGAATTATTACCTTGTTGTTTGAGGAGTCTGAAGGGGATGATATTTTTTCTGGACTCTTCGCTTTTTCTGCTTTCTCGGGTTTCTCTAGAGACTCTTTACTGTCACTTGAAGACTTCTGAGATTTATCAAAAATATCAATTCCCAAGATCTGAGCCACTTTGTCCAGTTCCGACTGTTTCTTTTCTGCCTCATCTGCCTCTTGTTGCAATTTTGCAATGTCCTTCATAATGTTATCCTGGAGGCGACTCACCTCCACTAGGAGTGGGTCTTTGTGACCATCCTTCTCCCTTCGTTTCTTACGCAGCATTTCTCCTGAGCAGTCAAAAATCAACAGAACGCAACACAGGGAAAGAAAATTAAGGCAAGTCATATTATAACAAGCATTGATCTATTAGGATGGTTACAAAAGCTTTTCTCACAACAGTTGATAAAAGCAAGCAAGCGTCATTTCACATGGCTGATTTAAGTGAAGTTTCCAGAGAGATGAGAACACTATCTTTTGTGTAGGACTGTGAGTCAAAAATTTATACCCAAGGTTTCCAGGGCTCTATGAGGCACCAAAAGGTAAATGCAAGTTGGTGTGCATCATGCATTCCCCAAATATTTTAATAACATGTACCTATGAATCCTGAGTACAAAAATTTTTTTTTCTTCAGAAAGTCTTTTAAGAGTAAAAAATCTTTTGTCTAGGGCTGAGCCCTGGTGGCGGCGTAAGTGGGTGAGTGTGGGACTGTGGTCTGCGGGCTTGGCGGTTCAAATCCAGCGGCAGCTCTCAGGAGCAGCGCTGGGTAGCTCCCAAGACCACCAGAGGGCAGTGATGCCCAGAAAACAAAAACAAAAAAAAAATCTTTTGGGGGGGGAGAGGAGGAATAAAAAAAAAATCTTTTGTCATATATATTTTACTTAACCTAAGGACACTTTGCTAACTCCACTGAGTTTTAGGCTGTCCCTCGGGCTCTCCCAATGTTATCTCCTATCCCAAATCACATGTGAGCTTGCATTAGCTTTTACAGATTAATAACTACACCAAATTCCAAGATCAGCCCCAAACAACTCTTCTCCCACCCTCTGTTCTGCCACTATGGTCATATAAGGCTTGTTAGCCTCTTACCCCATGGTAAACATGAATTCCTGAAAGCACAAATGATAAGATGGAATCAAAAGTGAGCCAACATGGAACAGTTTTGTGTGCCAAAAAGGAAGTACTATAAAAAGGATGGGTACATATCAATAGGACACAGAAGAGTCAGCTAAAACGGGCTTCTACATAATTTGAGTGTGGAAACACATTAAAATGTTATGAATTGGGTGCTGAGCCCCGGTGGGGTGGCGTAGTGGTTGTGCGTGGGACTGCAGCCCACTGGGTTGGAGGTTCAAATCCAGCAGCAAGGCTGGGCCTCCTACTCCCACCACCAGAGGGCAATGATGCCCCAAAAACAAACCAAAAAAAAATCCACAACAAAAATGTTATGAATTGAACTGTGTCCCCTCCCAAAAATCTGCCTTGTAAATCCAATTGTATGCGTGGTTATAACCCAACTTGAGAATGGAGTCTTTGTTGTGTTAACGAAGGAGTGTTGCTATAAAGCATCTATCTTAAAGTGAGCCTTTTGAGGATTAAAAAAGAGTCCAGTAAGCAAGCACAGAGAAAGCATCTACAGGGGAAAAAGGCTATGGGGGAAACAAAGCTGAGAAGAGACACAGACCTTCCTCCAGAACCAAACATAGAAAAAGCCCTCCCCTAAGGCCAGCACCAAGGTCTGGCTTCTCTAGTACCTGATCTGTTTCTTACAGTCACCTACTTGTCATGTTTCTGTCCTAGTTGCACTAGATAATTACAACAAATTATTGTTGCTGTTAGCTCAGTTCCAACTCACAGTGACCTTATTATACACAATAAATTCAAACTTATCAAATGAAGACTCTTTGGGTTCACAATGATCTAAGTAAGAAGGAAGCCTCCTCCTCTTAGTACAAAGTCAAATTATAAAGATGAAAGTCATTAGAAAAATCACATTTTGGGGGGGGGGCGCATCACTGTATTCCGGCGGCGGGAGTAGGAGGCCCAGCCCCATTGCTGGAATTGAACCTCCGTCCCAGTGGGCCGCAGTCCCGCGCACAACCACTATGCCACTGCGGCTCAGCCCAGAAAATCACAATTTAAAAGCTATTATTAAAAGCTATTAACTCAGGGCAAGAATCATCAGTGAATGGTAACAAAGAATGGAAGTTGAGGAATAATTGAATATTTTAGTTTCAAAGTATCTCTCCTTTAAGGTATTTATTAACCAAACAGGACAAAGTAGTAACTTTGCAGTAGAGAAACCTGGCACAGCTTAACCAAGTGATCAAAGCCAGCACCATTATTAATGAAACAAATCAACACCCGACATGAACTCAGCATCACTCCAGTGATGTTCCTGCCAAAAATGTGTAAACTGAACTATATGGAGTCATCAGAAGTCAAAATTAAGGGATATTCTAAAATGTAACCTCTTTAAAAATGTTATTATCATGTTTCCAATAACAACTCGTAGCTGCTGAGGTTGCTTTTATGTCCAATCGTGAGATTTGGTTCCTTGGTTTGGAAATTTAGGGTCATGATCTCTTGAGACATTCAGTTAATTGGGATAGTAGTACCATGTTTAGTGTTTCTGTTCTAGTTTGTAGTTCATTCCATATTGGATGGGGTCTCCAGAAAAGCATTTAAGAAGTCATTCAAGATACAATTCATCTCTCTGGAGCAACAGAAAAAGGAAGAGTCATGAATAGAAATAAAAAGTGTGGCTAACTACCTCTATGAACACCGCCTCAGACCAAAAGAATTGGCTGGTACTCAGCTACCATCACAGACATTTACCAAAGGATCTATAGAAGAATCCAATTAAAAAGGGGGAAATGCAGAAGAGAATTTTCAAGTCTCATGGAATACGGATTTCCTAGTCATTTACATTGTATAATCCTCAGGACTTGCCTTTAAACTTTCAACCCCAAATATTCCCTGAAGTCTTTTTAAACTCAAACAATAACTAGTATAATCTTGAGCATTACCATCTTTTAAGATCCATCTAGAAGGGAGCAGTTAAGAGCCCACAGTGGTAATGCATTGAGCTGCAATCCCAATGGTCCAGTTTGAAATCACTAGCAGCTCTATAGGAAAGACAGAGTT
>PVJH01018177.1:27166-45971 GCA_004026705.1 Nesogale talazaci | reverse complement strand
TATGTCACAAGTAGGTTTGAATTTTTCAACTTTTTTCTATAATAAGACCCCTAGTCAGGTCAAAGATGCCTTCACATGTAAGAGGTAATATTCGATATCACAGTGATAAAGGTGGGGACTCAGATCAACCCACTCATTTTTACCTGTTCCTCGGAGACTACTAAGGTAATAGAGGTAGACACATTTGTATGCATTTATTTACTTACATACATTTGCTTTGGGGCTGAGCCCCAGGTGGCGTAGTGGTTGAGTGTGGGACTGCGACCCACTGGGTTGGCGGTTCAAATCCAGCAGCAGCTCTCCAGGAAGAAGGCTGGGCCTTGTTCCCACCAGAGAGCAGTGATGGTCCCAAAGGAGGGGGAGGGAGGAGAAACATTTGTCTTAAAGACATCCTAGGCCATCTAGTTTCATAAAATGTGTATGCTTGCAGGTTTGCTACATAAACAATAAGAGCAAAATTATTCCATATTGAAAGATAGGAACTGTGGAGGTGCTGTGGGAGCTCCAAGGAGGTGGAGCAGCGGTGCGATAAGAAAGGGGCGACAGACGGCATCAGGACCAAGAGAGCGACTGTATTTTCCAATGGACTTGTATAGTCTGGGGCTCACACGCCCCGTTAAGCACACACATGATAGAGTGGGCAGTGTCTCCATCCTAGGACGTCCCTGAGCTCACGGGGGGAGTAACCCATGACTGGTATTGGAGGCAGGCAGTAGAAGGGGCTGCCTGCCCTTTGATCGGGGAGGGCTGTAGAACTTGTTTGCTCTCAGAGATAGGTCGCCTCCAGCTGCACGGTGAGCAGCCGTGTGCATGTAAGAGGCACCTTCAAAATAGCGCTCTTGGGGGGGGGGGCTCTTGTGGGGATGAGTTTCGGTCTGGAGAATGTGTACTGCGAGTCATCTCTACCTCACGGTTGGGGGGCCTCCCAGATCCTGTGATGACAAGCCTAGAGAATTTGGCCACATACATTCTCCTCCTCAGTTTCCCTCGGGGAACAACATTATTTTGAAAGGTAGGAACACTGTTTTGACTCCCAAGATGATGCTCCCGTGACTGTATTTCTCCTATCCATAGGAAGAGATTACTGCGTTCAGGTGAATGTATAAAGATGGAGCCATGGGGCTGAGCCCCGGTGGCGTAGTGGTTGTGCGCGGGACTGCGGCCCACTAGAATGGAGGTTCAATTCCAGCAGTGGGGCTGGGCCTCCTACTCCCACCACCGGAGGGCAGTGATGCCCAAAAAAGAAAAAGATGGAGCCATGACCCCTATCAAATGTGGAGGTACCACACTTTCGTCCATTTCATTACAAATTACCACTGGGAATTATCTGCAAACTTCACCGACAGTAGTCCAGTAGTACCCCTGCAGGCCTTGTCTAGTCAGCATCAGGGATGGTTCATGTCCCGGCAGGAGGTCTCGGGAATTTGAGTAAATCTCAGAAGAATCAACCTCCCACTCTGACCTAATTATAATGAGCTCAATCCTCTACCCACTGGAACGAACAGGGCAGCTAGATGGCTAACAGGCCAACACTCAACTCACTGCCAAGTCTATTCTAACTCATCTAGTCTAATAGACCATACAGGATAGAGAACCTTCGAAGACTGTAAGTCTTTAAAGGAGTAGGACACCTCATCTCATTCCGGTGGTTTCAGGTGGCTGACTTTGTGGTTGGCAGCCCAGCACGTAATCCATTGTGCCCCAGCATTCCCATGACAGCACGGAGTCCTTTGTAGTCATACACCATTGTCCTCAAATCGGTTCCGGCCCAGCGATCCAAAACCCGCACTCCCTGCCCCTGAGTCCATCCTGACTCCTAACAGCCCTCTCTGTAGAACAAGGTCGAACTGCCTGAGCAGATCTCCGAGACTAGAACTCTTTGTGGGAGAAGAAAGCCTCTCTCTCCCTTGCACTCAAGACTGGTACCTTGCTGTTGGCACAATTAGAGAAAAAAGGTAGGTTTTGCAAACGCTGATTATTAGTACGGAATAGTGATGAGAAACCCATCTTCTGATTCAACAGTAGAGGGCCATCGTAGATTGACATGGAAGAAAATAACATCTGTTATGTACAAAAAAGTTAACAGTTGAAAATTGGGGGGCAGAGGGCTGGAAACAGAATCTTCCCATTTGGAACACTGAATGAACTACGAGGTTTATGCTCACTGGAAAGCCTTTAACAAAACACAACTTCAATCAGTGTGACTATGCTGCATTAGTGATCAAAGCCTCTCAGTTTTTTCCACTTGAGAGGATTAAGTGATCTATTGTTTGGTTGGGTTTTTTAAATTGACTTCAATATTAAAGCCTTTGTTTTGGTAACCCAGGACATAGACTCAAATGTAATCTTTAGACCCCCAAATTAACATCCTTTTAAGATTGTGGTTTCGTGTGACTATGCATGTTAAAAAGAAAAGAACTTGAACTCCCCCCCCAAAAAAAAATTCCATTTACAAACAACATCATTATCATCATTTGAGGGAATGGTGCATGAAAATCACAGTGAAGTGTGTGTGTGTGTGTGTCTAAAATTAATGACACCGCCAGTGCTGGTGAGAGTGCCGAGAAACTGAACACTACTCCACCACTCTTGCATTGCTGGTGAGAATGCAAACTAGTACAGGCACTCCAGAACACATTGGCAATTTCCTTTAAAAACCAAGAGGCAGTTCTCACACAACTCAGCAACTACCTGATTGCCTCCTGGGCATTTAGCTCCAAGGAAGAAAGATAACTCTTACACAGAAACTTGTAGAAGCCCCCAAGTTGCTAACAACCCCAATGTTCTTCCATGCGGAAATGGTTAAACAAACTAGGGTGCATCAATAATCTGGACCCCTCCTCAGTATTAAAAGGAGTGAACTATTGTCCACCCAACAGCCTATACGAATCTCCAGAATATTATTGCTGGGTAAAAAAAGAACCCATCAATCTCCAAGTGTTACATATTATATGATTCTGTTTATATTTTCTAAATGACAGAATTATGGAAACGGTGAACAGATCAGTGGTTGCTAAGAGTTGAGGAGGGGCAGGGGTCAGAGGGACGTAGGCTCTACAGGGACAACTGAGGGTCCTTGTGATGGAAGCATTCATTCGGGATGTTGGCTGTATCAACGTCAGGATCCTGGCTATGATACTGTGCTGTCATTTTGCTGGGTGAAAAGTGCATACGAGATCTCTGATGGTTTCTTTGTTTTACAATTGCATATGAAACCATAGCTATTTAAGAGCAAAATGTTTATTTGAAAATGAAAGTAAGGGGCTGAGCCCTGGTGATGTAGTGGTTGAGTGCAGGACTGTGGTCCACTAGCTTATCAGTTCAAATCCAGCAGCAGCTCTCCGGGAGCAAGGCTGGGCCTCCCACTCCCACCAGAGGGCAGTGATGCCCCCCCCCAAAAAAAAAATTAAAGTAAGAACTGACTTCCTATCAGAACCAATGGAGACAGAATACAAGATGACATAGTAAACCACTGTAAAGAAGTTCTTCAGCTTCTTCAAGAGCAAAACTACCACCAGACCTCAGCCAAGAGCAAATGTTCTACGGTAGGGGTATCAGTTTTAAAATGTCATTTCGCTTTGAACAAATAGGGAATTGTTCCCTGTTGTGGACTATGCTTCTTATAAAGAGGTAAGAGTGATGGTTATGGTTTTGGTAGAAGAGGGTGTTGTGAAGATAAAGTGATCTATAAAAATATAAGTGATCTATTTTTATAGTACTCCATATTGTTGCTTTATTATTATTCCTTTTTACTAATTTGATCCTGTTGCTTTGTCTTCTGAGGTGTATGAATATTCCTTTATCACCTGCAGCTTCTTCAGTAAAAGCAAAATTGGTTGAGAATTAGAGCTGTAAAATGAAAAGTGAGAGAGGATTTTTTTTTTTTAAAGCAAAGCCACTCTTGTCTCTGCAGCCACCTGCCGCCTCTAGCTAGTGTAGCTTTCTGCCAGGTTACAGTGTCAGTCTCCTTTACAGACATAGCACAGGCAGTCACATTGTAGACATGGACTTTAAAGACAATGAAATGGGCTTCTGTGTCCCTTCTCTTCCAATGCCTCATCTGTAATCCAACATACTAAACTGAAATGCACTCTTACATGAATGGGCTAGAACCTCTCCTTTTCCAATACCTGTTCCAGCTTTCTTAGCAGTGAAAATAGGAAACTAAAGATGACCGAGTGTTGCCAAATCGAAGTCTCCATAGATCCCAGCATCTTGGATGTATATGACACCTCCCTAAAATGTTACACTGAGTGCTTAGTTACAGGATGGGATAAAGAGGGCTCACACTTGGAGCTATGTTTCATTCAGACGAAGATGGTTTCATGAAGGGACTCCTTAAGTCAACATGACTGGCATTGCTAACATTCTTTCATCTTGCCACCATTTTAGCCTGCGGAACACCTGTTAGTGCCTTGTATATTGCCCCAGCAGTAAAGGCCAATACTGCCGCCTCGTCACTTCTGTCCCTTGTCACCCAGAACTAGCTCAGAAGGGCCTGTGAGTGGTGATGGTTATTGGTGCTGGTGAGTCGGTTCTGACCCGTAGCGGTCCTGTGTCTAACATCGGGTGGAACACCGCCGCCCTGCACCGCCTGCATAGTCTTTCCTGCACTCAAGCCCATTGTTGGCACCCGCCGTATCACTCCCATCTTATTGGGGCTCTTCCTTTTTTTTTTTGAGCTGAGCCTCATCTTTCCCAAGCTTCATGTCCTTCCCTGGGGACCCGTCCCTCCTGATGATAGCCCCCAAATATGTAAGATGAAGTCTCACCATCCTAATTTCTAAGAAATATTCTGACTGTACTTCTGCCAAGACTGTTGTGTTTGTTCTTCTGACAGCATGTGCCATAGTCAGTATTCGTTGCCAAGATTGAGATTCTTCTTCACTTTTACCCATGTCCTGCTTCTATGGGCCTGCGAGGTAACAGGAAATGCGATGCTTTTGAATAAAGAGATCTTTCGCAGCCGACTCGCCCACTGCAGTGCATCATTTGATTCCTGACTGCTGCGTCCTTGGGTGTTTGCACAGCTTCAGTGATTTCTTCAGTTGTCATCATGTTTCTTGTTGATCCAGTTGTGAGGATTTGGGTTTTCATTTTGTTGACTTGTAATCCATCCTGAAGATTCGCGTCTTTGAGCCTTATCAGTGAATGCTTCAAGTCTTCACTTTCAGCAAGCACCATTGTGCGGCCTGCATATTGAAACTTGTTGATAAGATTTCCTTCTTAACAGGAAGAGGCTGTGTTTGTTGTTCTTATAGTCCGGGTCCTTGAATTATTTGCTGAGCATATAGATTGAATAAGTAGGGTGTCAGGTTTTTAGAGGCACACAGTAATCTTTTTGGTCCTGCTAACGTACTTCATTTGACCTACCCTGGTTTACGTACAGGGGCGCTGTGGACTAGGCAGTTGGGCTTGCTTGGATTTGGGTGGCTTATTTCAGACTGTAGTTCTTACAGTACCCTGAGACTCGTCGAGTACTTGTCACCAGCTGCCATCGAGTGGATTCCTAAGTCATAGCACCCTCTTGGAGAGAGCAGACTGCCCCAGAGGAGTTCTAACGCTTCCACTCTTGACAGGAGCAGCTGTCTCATCTTTCTGCTGAGGCACAGCTGGTGGGTTCAAGCCGCCAACCTTCCCGCAGCAGCCCCGCGCTTCTCCCTTATACCGCCAGGGCTCCCCGGGCAGTCACGACACACCAACAGTCTTCATTTCCTCACGAGGACTCTCAGTACCTGGGTGGTGGGCGAGCACCCCCGTGGCAGTGGGTCCTCCACAGACCGAGGGCACAGACAGGAGGGGGCGAGGGTTTCCGACCCTTTATACAGCAATGGGATAGGTCACAGTGGATGCGAAGGTTCGAAGACGAAGGCTTGAGAAGAAGCGGGGTTTATGTGTTTTCAGTTTCTTCTGAAAGGTGAGGAAGGAAACATTGATAGAGCTCCTCCTGTGTACCTGTTCCTTTAGACTGTGGCGTTCGCTGGTGCTCTTTATTTTGTTCTCGAGTGATGCTTGTCGTCATGTTAACATGAAAGTGTTGATAGCACTTTGAAGTTGCTCTCAACGAGTTCTTCCACGTGACTTCACTCCACACGATCAACCAGAGATGAGAAAATGAACGTTCCGAAGTCAGATAATAGGAACAAACTTCCAAGCAGCAGAGTCCCCCTTCAGACCAATTGCCCAAACCGTTTGCTCCTTCTCCGCGGCCGCACTGCTTCTGAAGGGTGCAGTCGCCCTGCGCCGTCCATGGTGGACAACGCATCCTTCCGGAAACAGCCCAGCACGCTGGAGGGGCAGTTGTGGTCCTGGAAAATGGATGCAACTATAGACTGTGAGGGTCCACGCTTCCTTGCTGAGGCTTTATGTTTTCTCTCCTTGCAGGATGGCAGTGGCACGGAGAAGTATGTTCCAGAAAGGGGAGGTGCATAACAAGCCATCAGGATTCTGGGGGATGATAAAGAGCGTGACCACTTCAGCTCCAGGAAGTGAAAGTATCCTTTAGCCTCCTGCTTGATCATTCTTGTTCTCCACCCTGGACCAAAGGCAGAAGAAAAAGGAGTAGTATTGGGTTAGTCCCTTTTGAGGAACCCGACAGCAGCAGAGGCCAAGCTGGCCACCACATGAGATCATGAAACCATTATCTGCCAGCTGGAGGGCGCCCCAAAAAATCAGTCTCCCCATTTTACAGATGAGAAAATGGACCCAGAGTGCTTAGATCACGCGGTGATTTATGGCCAAGCGAGGACCAGAACTTAGGTCCCTTCATCATAGTTCTTTCCTCCGCACTACTCCATGTCCCAGCCCCCGACAAGCATACTGGCTCCCCAGTGTGTGCGGTGGGGATGTGAGACAGCAAAGACCCTTTCTTTTCTTAGCAATTAGCTCTGCTGCTTCTGTGACTTTTTGATTTAAAGAATTAGGTTACAGTTGACCAAACAAGTTACGAGTGGTAAACTAATACCAAATTGGGTGACCAAATCTCTTTGTGGCTAATAGACCCTTAGATCAAGGCCCAGGCATGCAATAGCACACACCTGCTTTCTCCCCAGCATGGGACAGTGCAACTCCCTTTTATTTCAGTGGAGGAAAAGAAGGGTGAGTTCTTGCTATAACTTATGACCTGTAACTTCTGATGTCAAATGCAAATAGGTCTAAGACCAAGGAAAGGCAGAACAGTTAGAGCCCAGGAAGAATGGCAAACTTAGATTAATTTCATAAAGAAACATTTATTACATATCCCCTCTTTCCTTGGTGGTGCTGTCAGGTAAGCATTGAACTTCTAACTGCTGTCATCTGTTCAAACCCACCAGCTGCTCCAGGGGAGGAAGATAAGGTTTCTCCCGTAAAGCTTCACAGCTTTAGAAACCCTGTGTCGAATGGCCATGAGTCAGAATTGAATCACTGTGAGTGTGCTGTGAGCATTCCCAGGGAGAAAATGATCACCAGAGAATACAATCTCCGAGGAGTTCACCATGCCATACAAGTTACACGTTTCACACGAAGCCCCTTTTGTGAAAGTCAGTCAATGGTAGGATCGGAATCACTTAACCTTTCTGAGCCCCTGATTCCTAAGTAGGCATGTCAAAGAGTTGTGGGAAAGCAGCACAGCGTACTGGAAAAAGCGGGCCTTGGAGCAAAGCCGTTCTGACCTTGCATGCACCCCTGTTTGCTGTGTGCCTTTGAGCGAGTGACTTATTAACTCTCTGAGCTTTCCTTTCCTTATCTGCAAAATGGAGGGTAGTAACACACACCGAATGGGATGGTGGGGAGAACCACGAGAGGTAGTGCCTATAAAGAATCAATGAAGCCAACCAATGTCAAGAGCCCAGCCCCCATAGGACTCAGAAAGTGTTCGTTTCCATTCCTAACCTATTTACTCAAGACAGAGGAAGGTATTTCAAGGAAGAGGTGTTGTTATTACTGTGTAGCCATTTTGTGGAGTTCTCCGGTGATATCTGACTACCAAACAGAACCAAAACCCAGCAGGTGAACCCTCGGTCAGAGCCTCGGTGCCGGTGCAAAGCCGAGTGCTCGGGGTTTCGTGTGAGTCTCCGTGGTGAGTGGCTTGCCCACACTGTCCCGGGAGGGGGAAGATTGCTCTCCAGATCGTCTGCCGCTGGGAAGCGGAGCTCTGAGGACAGAGGCAGCTCTTGGGAAACCAGTGACACATGCCTTCCCCGTGGCCCCTTCTTGAGACGCATATGTGATTTAAGCCTTGATGCCCATTTTGTGCCAGATCTGACTCTGATTCAGCAGGAAGTGGATGCTTTGGAAGAACTAAGCAGGCAGCTCTTTCTGGAAACAGCCGATCTATATGCTACCAAGGTACAGAGCAAGGAACCTCAAGGGTGGTTTTTGCCGGTGTGCCTGAAAGAGAACAAGACCAAAAAGCCCGCAATGTCCAAGCACTTCAAGGACCCCACATAGCTTTCATGTCAGCCAGAGCATTAGGGATGAGGGCTTGGCCCACGTCAACCCCTAGCAAAATCGTTAGGAAGTAAAGCACCCTTAGCAGTAGAAATTGGGAATTCAGGCCTTTTAACATCTAGAAAGGTGGCACACACCACTTCTGATTCACCAAAGTTAGAGACGGTAGCTGAGCAGAATCTCTTATTCCCAAATTAGTGATATTTTAAGAGCAGTGTACACCTACCTGCCATTGGTTAGTCCTATTTTAAAGGCTCTAGAACAAGGAATAACCTACCTAAAGGAAGGAACTCTTATATGGATACCTCAGATAAAATCTTATGTAAATATAGAAATGTACTTGTTAAGGCTGCAAACGATTTCCGTCTCTCTGAGGTTAGGCTCACACGGTCGCAGTGTAGGATTGGCCGTAGCCCAGACTTCCAAGTCTGCTATCTGAGGGCCCGCATCCCTCCCCTTGAGCTGTGTGACGGTGAACACATGACTTAGCCTCTCCAAGCCCCAGTTTTCTCATCTGTAAAATCAATTAAACATATTTCATAAAGGTTGTTGTGGGGATCAAAGCTGACTGCACAGATGGTGTTTATTCCCAGACTCTCATAGAAAATAAGCGGTGAATTGACATATAACCCCCCCTTCCGGGGTGTGGGGGGGGTGTGAACAATAGAAAAATGGGTGAAGTGTGGCAGAAAATGATGTAAGATATGAAAACAATAATCTGTAACTTATCAAGGGTTCATGAGGGAGGGGTGGGGGAGAGGGGAAAATGAGCTGATACCAAGGGCTCAACCAGAAAGATGATGTTTTGGAAAGTATTTAATACCACCAGGACAGTGATCGGGGCGGGGGGAGGAGTAATAATAAAAGAAATGAAAAACCTCTATAGACCACTTTGAAAAATATTAAGTGTTGAGTAACTGATTGGCCACTACTACTACTATTTTAATATTTTTCACTATATTTTAATATTATTTGTAGGTGTGATTTTTTTGACTCATAATAGCTACCTAAAGAATGACTCTTAGGGCTGAGCCCCAGTGGCATAAGTGGTTGAGTGCAGGACTGCAGCCCGCGGGCTTGGCGGTTCAAATTGCAACGGCTCTCAGGAGCGGCACTGGGTAGCGCTCGTGGCCACCAGAGGGCAGTGATGCCCCCCCCAAAAGTGACTGTTAGAAGCAAAAATAACTTTCATTGACTATACATTGACATTTTGCTGAAACCAACTATATTTTGTGTTTGTTTTCCCTCAGGAGAGAATAGAATACTCCAAAACGTTCAAAGGAAAATATTTTAATTTTCTGGGTTACTTTTTCTCTATTTACTGTGTGTGGAAGATTTTCATGGTAAGTGTCTATTGAAGTCTTATATCAATCTTTTAACTAGGTTATTCCCTTTTTTATTTCTAAGTTTTGAGGTTTTCATGTATTTTGGAAATTCTTCTCAAATGTGTGGTTTCCAGATATTTTCTCCCCAATCATTGACTTAATTTGTCATTCTCTTAGCGTCTTTCAAAGAACAGATGTTCTTGTCAAAAAATTTTAAAATTTCGCCTAATCCAGGGTTGGCATGATTTTTTCTTACGTTTTTCCTAGAAATTTTGTAGCTCCACATTTCACAATTTAGCCTGTGATCCTTCTTAAGTTAATTTTGTAGTATGACTTCAGTTTAAAGCTCAGCTTTTTGCATATAAAATAAAACTCCAGGATGAGCCCCGGTGGCCTAAGTGGTTGAGTGCGGGACTGTGGCCCATGGGCTTGGTGGTTCAAATCTAGCGGCGGCTCTCAGGAGCAGCACTGGGTAGCGCCCACGACCACCAGAGGCAGTGATGCCCCTCAAAAAAACCCTTGCCATCAAGTTAGCACCAACTCCTCCCTCACCTGCAGGACAGAGTAAACACACACACACACACACACACACACACACACACACACACACACACACACACCCGCCATCCACCCTCTAAATCTGTCTGAAAGAAGAGTTTGCCTCATCTTTCTTACACAGGACAGTTCATGGGTTTGAACCACCAACCTTTGGGTTAGCAGCCAAGCGCTTTAACTACTGTGCCACCAGGGCTCCTCGTTTCACATGTAAAGATGCATTTTTTTCTAGCACCATATGTCCACTGAATCGCCTTTGCAATTTTATCAAAAATTAATTGACCATCTGTATGTGTGAGTCTGTTTCTGGGGACGCTCTTTATTTATGCCAAGACCACACCGTCTTGATCACTGTCACTTTATAATGAAATTTTGAAATCAAATAGTGTACTTGATTTCTTCAACTTTGTCCTTCTTTTTCCAAGCTTGTATTAGTT
The DNA here is from genome assembly GCA_004026705.1 of Nesogale talazaci. Lineage (NCBI taxonomy): Eukaryota > Metazoa > Chordata > Mammalia > Afrosoricida > Tenrecidae > Nesogale > Nesogale talazaci. Next base: position 35,224 of record PVJH01018177.1, on the reverse strand, counting down.
GTCTGTTTTTCGCATTTTCATATGAATTTTAGAATCAGTGTTATCAATTCCTGCTGACATTTGTTGTGAGATGCACTGACTCTATGAATCTGTGCTGCCTCGGGACAGTAGAGTCTCCCACCCATGGGCGCTGGCTCCCTCCGCAGCGGGCCACAGTGCCCGTGTCTCAGACTTTCACGACTCCTGTCAGATTCATCGCTAAGTATTTCGTGTCTTTTGTTGGTTTCAGGTTGCCTGAAAGCTAGGGTCTAGGTCAGAAGGCTCGCGTCCCTCCGTAGTTTGTGGGAGTTTTCTCGCGGGTTCCAGAGGACGCTGGGTTGCTTTTTTCTCCTACTCTGACTTGGTCAACCAGAATGCTCTCTCCCTGGTTCCTGAAAAATCAAGGTGTGAAAGCCACAGCCTTACTCCCCTTAACACTTCCCAGAGAAGAAAAATAGGGTGAATTGGGATTTTTCTTGGCTGTGCGTGCCTAGCAAAAATAGAGTCTCCGTATGGTTTGGCTTGTACGTAAAACTGCACTTCTAGCCGCATCTCCTTGTAAACCAGCGGCGCTCAGCCTGGAGGTCGTGACCCTTTCACAGGGGTCGCCCGATGCATAGCAGTAGCAAAATGACAGTGATGAAGTAACAACAAAAATAATTTTATGGTTGGGGGGGGGTCACCACACCGGAGGAACAGTATGAAAGGGTTTCAGGTCTCGGCATTAGGAAGGTTGAGGACCCCTGCAAAAGATACTGTGCTAATGAATACATTGTTTTGAATGACATTTCACCTGAGTGCGTGAAGATTAAGTTGCTCTCATATAAAGGTGTGTGTCTCCGCAGGCCACCATCAATATCGTTTTTGATCGGGTTGGAAAAACGGATCCTGTGACAAGAGGCATTGAGATCACTGTGAATTATCTGGGAATCCAGTTTGATGTAAGAGATCTCTATCACTCCCCTGCTTTGTTTTCATTCTCTTCCATGTGCAATAACTTCCAATCGTGAAGGTTTTACTTCAAGCACTCGCTTCTGTTTCGCCCCCTCTTCTCTGTCTGTGTTGGCCTGTTGATGGCGCAAAGTTAGAGGGCCATGATGCTTTCTCCTCATGAAGCCCTAAGCAAAGACTGGAGGCTGGTGGTTTCTGCAGCGCCCCCTCCCTGTGGCCCGCTAGGCTGCACGACTTCCGCCCCACCTCGGCCTCAGATGCTTCTCTCTGTGGAGATCTACGATGAGATCTTTAAAATGCGACCGAACTTTGCTTTCTTTTTTTTTTTTTTTTTTTGGGGGGGGGGGGCATCACTGCCCTCAGGTGGTGGGAGTAGGAGGCCCAGCCTTTGCTCCGTGGAGCTGGAATCGAACCTCCATCCCAGTGGGCCGCAGTCCCGCGCACAACCACGACGCCACCGGGGCTCAGCCCCGAACTTTGCTTTCTGTGGTAGAAAATTAACTACTAAGTAATGTTCCATGGTAGAACTGAAATAGGTTCTGCTATAAGAAGCAATGAAATAAGTAGTAATTAAGTGTGGCCTTTGAGTTCAAGGTAGTAACTGTCACCGGTTTGTTTACTGTTTTCTCCTCATAAACCATGTTCTCTTTGCATTTCTTATAAATGCCCCTTACTTATTTACCAGTCACTGCCATTCAGTCAATTCCGACTCACAGCAACCCTGAGGACAGTCGCTCTTGCCAGGGAGTTCCCGAGACGGAAACTCGTGATGAGCGTACGCAGCCTCATCTCTCTGCCAGCGAGCAGCCGGTGGTTTTGAACTGCTGACCTTGGGGTCAGCTGCCCGGCGCCTAACCTCTGCGCAGCCTTGAATGAGGAAGACCAGAGCAGAAGCTGTGCATCTGCATCATGGTGCCGGTGAAGAATCTTGCAAGTGCCACGAGCTGCCAAAGGCAAACAGGTTAAGTGTGTCTTAGGAGAAGGACAGCGGCATGCCCTCTGGAGGCAAAGATGGCAAGACTTGGTCTCATGTATTTCGGACGCATAATCAAGAGAGACCAGCTGCTGGAGAAGGACGCCACGCCTGGGAAAGCAGAGGAAGGGCCTCGACAGGATGGTTTGACCCAACGGCTGCCCACCTGGGCCCAGACATCAGAGCCACTGGCGTGATGCTGCCTGACCAGGCCGGGCCGGTGTGTCCTTCTCTGGTGCGTGGGGTCACTGAGTGAGAGCCCACGCTGTGGCACCCAACAGCAGCAGTATCACTGAGTTCAGTGGCTTTACCCTGAGAAGAGTATATTTTCTAGCTATTACAAAGTCTGAAAGTATCGCTATAAAACCGTGGGAGCCTTTCTGCTGCTGTGAAGATGGACAGTGGGAAACTCCCAAGAGCAGTTCTCCCTGTCTTACAGGCGCCCTCGGAGTTGGCCCGGACTCCCTGGCAGGGAGTTTGACTTCGGGTTTTGGAGTGAGACCAACATCGTGGTCTTAGCGCTGTGGGCCATTTAGATGGGCTCTGAGTCCTGGGGCGCACTGGTTATGGTTGGGCTGCTCAACTGAAGTGACCAGACGGCCTGCTTTTGACGGGACAGTCCTGATTTTGAACAATTTTTCCCATGTCCCGCAGCATTTCTTAAAAAGTCCCAATTTGGGGAAAGAATGCACGCCCAGCTAGGGAACAGCGGGAAAACAGGAAGGAAATATACTCCCTCTTCTCCCCACCCTCACCCCCCAGGTCAATGGTGTTCCGCTTTACCAAGGTTAAAATCTGGTCACTTGATGACAGCTAACCTCAAGGTCCGCCATTTAAAACCAGGGGAGGAAGAGGAGGCTTTCCACTCCTGGAGAGAGTGAGTCTCAGAAACCCACCATTCTACCCAGTCCTCCGGGGTCACTGTGAGTCGGCATCGACTTGATGGCAGCAGGGTTTTGTTTTTCATGACCCCAGACTAGATGCGCCTCTCAGTAGGACATGGTGCCTGGTCGCAGCCAAGTGAACTAGAGCAAATTTAGCTCCAGGCCTTGTGAAACAGCTCAGAGTACCCTGTATACGTGAGTTGGAACTGACCCAGATATCAGCAGAGGGTATCTAATTTTACCACAAAAACTGCCTTAACGGTGTGCTGAAAAACTGAGCTTATACCCAAGTATATACAGTGGTATGTTTCTCAATGGCAAATCAATGACATCCTTTTATGTACAGAGGTGCACAGTTGTGCAAATTATACTATTTCCCACTCGTTAGATATATGCCCAGACTATTTAGTTGCTGCGTGCACCAAGATTTCATTCAGAATTCACGTAGACATTCCCTGTCTTATGACTCTGCACGGCGAACATGGGTGTCAGCCACGTCTCAGGCCGGACTGGGTCCCGCAGGGTGCTCCCGGTGCCCTGGGCAATTCCCCAGAGCTCAGCAGGTGCACGCCCTCGTTGTCGAAAGGACGCGTCCTCAAGGTTCAGGTAGTGAGAGGAGTAAGATGCACAGATATTAAAAGCAGTGCATCTACGGAGGTGGAATCCTTGCAGTCCTGCCCTTCCCGAACCACCGGAGGCTCCTGCGTCCGCTCTGTGTCCCAGGTGTTTCCAGGTTCTCTCTCCTGCCGACGGAGGGAGCCGCGGCAGGCCTCTCCTCCACGCCCGGTAGCCCACGTGACCACACTGTCGCTTGGCGGCAGCACAGCTCCCTGGGCACAGGCTCACCGGGCTTCTTTTCTTCCGGTTTCGGCGGCAGGTGAAGTTTTGGTCCCAACACATATCCTTCATTCTGGTGGGCATTATCATCGTCACGTCCATCCGAGGGCTGCTGATCACTCTCACCAAGGTAAGGCGTGCCCCGGCGTGCCGCTGCAGCATCTGGGTCGTTGGCTGTGCTGCCCGCGGAGAGTCGCCCCTAAAGACTTCCTGCCTTCTGGGCTCTGAGCGAGCAGAGTCGAGACATGCAACTGCGTGGTTCTTACATGTCCAACGAAGCGACATATTTGCCACATCTCTCAGTTCTAGATAAGTGTGTTGACCCATGGTTATACCCAGAGCCGGTTTCATCCACTGACCTGTCACCAACATGTAGGACAGGGCCTGGCTTTATAAGGGCTTGGAGTGCATGAGAGAGTTGGTGGTGGGGGTAGGACACCCGGGGTTGTGGTTTGCAGAGAGGATATGGATGGAGGGGAATTGGCAGGCCTTCTCATGAACCTAAGATTGCTTCAGGGAGGTAAAAGGTGACGTCTTTGCTGGTGGAACAGGTCCAGGAGCTGAGTAGATGAAAGAGGAGGCTGGGAGGGAAAGGGTCTGGCAAGCATCTCCCACAACCTTGCAAAGTGCCCAGAAACTGGTAACTGCCACAAGTGTTGAGTGTTCCAGTGATGTGAAAGCTATAGGCATCACATGGTTCCCTGAAAGTTTGGTGGGAACCCTTTCACATGTTACAGGTTCAGGCTGACAACCACCTTTCGAGATCCCACTGTTTTGTTTTATTTTGTTTTGACATCACTGCCCTGTGGTGGCAATGGGAGGCCCAGTCTTTCTCCTGGAGAGCTGCTGCTGGATTTGAACTGCCAGCCCTGTGGGCCACAGTCCAGCACTCAACCACTATGCCACCAGGGCTCAGCCGCCCACTGTTCATTTTAACAAGCATTCCTCTAGGGGGAAACCATAACTGGATTCCTTGAGGCCATCTAAGTAGATCTCGTCGTCCTTGCTTTACTCTTGTGAGTTCTATGTAGATTGCTCTGTCTCCTTGGGTACTGAGCATGCAAGGAAGCTAGCTAGCAGTCATGCTGCAGAGATTTCTCTCTCCCCTTTCTTGACAGTTCTTCTATGCCATCTCCAGCAGTAAGTCGTCCAATGTCATTGTCCTGCTGTTAGCACAGATAATGGTGAGTCTGGTGGAGTAGGTTGGTTTACAGCTGTAAGATATCAGGAACCTTTTATACTTTTAAATAGCTGAATGCTTTCTTTTGCGCTGCCCCTCACCACAAAGTGACTTCTGGCTGAATGTGTTTGGCCCGCAGGGCATGTACTTCGTCTCCTCTGTCCTGCTGATCCGGATGAGTATGCCTCTGGAGTACCGCACCATCGTCACCGAAGTTCTTGGAGAGCTGCAGTTCAACTTCTACCACCGCTGGTTTGACGTGATCTTCCTGGTGAGCGCTCTCTCCAGCATCCTCTTCCTCTATCTGGCTCACAAACAGGCACCGGAGAAACACATGACGCCTTGAACTCGGGCCACCAGTCACAGACTACAAGCTCGTGGCGTCTGGATTTGGATGAGAGAGGAGGGAAGCGGAGGGGACCAGGAACTGTTTTGTTGTTTAAAGGCTGTGGGTGGCATATGGCGCCCCTAGCCTAGGCCTTCCTCCTCATGATGCCAAAACAAAAGGACTAACAGGCCAGCGTTCGGCACAGAGCAGCTGGTGTGCACTTGAGGCCAGTTCAGCGAGAAAGACCTGTGTAAGAGCCAAGAACTAAAGGGGGAAAAATACACTGGAACTCTGGGAGGGTGACGTCTAAGGGAGCTGTGTCAAGCACAAAGTATTTAAGTGGAGACGGTCATGGCTGTCCCTTAAGACTGACTGTCATTAAACCAGAGATTGTAACACTTTGGCTTTTTGAGATCCCACGGTTCATTTTAGCAAGCATTGCATGCGAACTCGGTCTCTCTCCATAATCGGCGCGGGCACGACACCCCTGCTCGCCCCCACTCCCAGCACCCTGAAGCAACCAAGAGGTCATCCGTTCTCATGTGGAGGATAGGTAGAATGCTTTTGCGTCTCCCCCAGAGCAACTTAGCATCATAACGTCCTTCCTGGTTTCCTGGTCACTTGGTGTTAAAGAGTGAGCAGCCTACCTGGCGAGCTCAGTGATGTGCATTTTTCTTTCCATCTCACTCATGCCAGCTTTTGACACAAAATGGACAGTGTTTCCCAAAGCGGGTGATGCACTGCAACCACCCAGGACAGGTTCCGCCTACACTTCATCCTGGAATACAGGCTATCCCGAGTACTTCTCTGAAAAGGGGCCACTAGACCAATTAAGAGTGGAGACTTCTGTATTACTATATCAACCCCTGAATAATTGAGTAACTAACTCGGAGTAAGTCATGGTGCTTTCCTGGGATCCATTTTCTTCATCTGTAAAAAGACATTAGAAAATCAAACACTCAGAAATGCAATGTAAGAAAATGCCAGACTTTATTACTTGGAAGTCACCTTTTATTCCAAAGGTTTCATTCTGTAGTTTATTGTTTGGGGTTTCTAATGGCATTGGAACGAATGAAGGGAAAAGCATTAAAAATTTAACAAAAACTAAAGCACCAGGAAGGTGCTAGCTAGCCAGCTAGCAGCTAACCAGAAAAAGTTCACATCTAGGCAGAGGGTATTTTTAATGGTATTTCTAGCAACTATAACATTCTTGCAAAAGCATAATTTCAATCGTCTCATCTGCTCAGAGGCTGTAATTAGCGGCTCTCTCTCAAACAAATTTGTAAATCATCTTTGGTGCTCAAGGAGCCGATGGCAATGAGAGGCCTCATCCCAGGAAATGTAATTACACTGACGCTCGAAAGGCAGGACCCCAAACAGAATGGTTGCTCTCAGCTTTTTCCAAGTTCAACATAAATAAACCGTCTGCAACCAAACCCAACCCACCACCAGTGAGTCGATTCTGACTCACAAACCCTCTATACCATCACCCCGAAAACAGACAGCATCAAAGGGCAATCACTCAAGAACTGGTTTCCAGAGGCATTCTCTATCAGGCAGGAGACGGTGGCTGCTCGATCTGGAGAATGGATTCTCATTAAATACCCAGAGACCGCAGGCGGCGTCCCCGGTTCTCCTCACATGGCGGTGTCTTCAGAATTGGAAGAAGAGTGGGAGGCTGTGCTGTGGGCCTGCAAAAGAAAACGGGTGACAAGTGGCCGAGCGCAGACACAGGCGACGTCTCGCAGACAGTGGAGAGCTGCAGGCCTGTCGTGGGAGCAGAAGTACTCAGGGGAAGGCAGATGACATAGCTTGGTTTCTAACTCGCTGCTTGACACATTAACAGATGCCGTGCTGCCTCCATGTGATCCCCAAATTAGCTTGATGCTATAAGAAACTTCCCCTCGGGCTGAGCCCCGGTGGCGTAGTAGTTGTGCACGGGACTGCGGCCCACTGGGATGGAGGTTCAATTCCGGCTCCACGGAGCAAAGGCTGGGCCTCCTACTCCCACCACCTGAGGGCAGTGATGCAAAAAAAAAAAAAAAAAAAAACTTCCCCTCGGTATATCATAGGGTTTTTTTTAAGACAACTAGAATGTATTGTTCGATCAGCAATCTAACATACAAGGTCAATAGCTAGTGTATGTCTTCATGGAAGTCAGTATTTGTTATTTATGTCGCCAGTCAGTACAGTTAAATTAAGGAACTGAGAAAAACTCTTGAATTGAGAGACCAGTTTTTGCCATGTAGGAGCCGTAGTCATGCAGTGGGTAGGTGTGGGGCTGCGATCCACATGGTCTGAGGTTCAAAATCACCAGCCGCTCCAAAGGAGAAAGACCGGGTTTTCTACTTCTGTAGACAATTGCAGAATGGGAAACCCACGAGAGGGTCGCCAGTGTCAGCATTGACTGGCACTGAGTTTGGGCTGGAGTTTTGCCATGCATGCCTTCCTTTATGAATTGGAATATGTCGGCTCACCTACAGGTTCATCTATGGGAAGAAGTTGGGTAAAAATATAAAACAAGGGCTGAGCCCCGGCGGCGTAGTGGTTGTGCGCGGGACTGCGGCCCACTGGGATGGAGGTTCAATTCCAGCAGCGGCTCCACAGGAGCAAAGGCTGGGCCTCCTACTCCCACCACCAGAGGGCAGTGATACCCAAAAAAACTATATATATATATATATATATATATATATATATATATATACACACACACACACATATATATACATATATATATAAAACCAGCCTGACCAAAAAACTTATCCCATCCAAGCATATGTTTAAATATTCTAAGTATTAAAACATTATACCTGCCAATTAAATAATACTATCTGTAACCACACATCATTTTTACATTCACTTTGAATTAGGTGCCGTTAAAATATTAGTTAATGCAATCCTCTTAAATGTTTTCTTAAAAAAAAAA
>PVJH01018177.1:0-27066 GCA_004026705.1 Nesogale talazaci | reverse complement strand
TACACACACATATATATATATAAAACCAGCCTGACCAAAAAACTTATCCCATCCAAGCATATGTTTAAATATTCTAAGTATTAAAACATTATACCTGCCAATTAAATAATACTATCTGTAACCACACATCATTTTTACATTCACTTTGAATTAGGTGCCGTTAAAATATTAGTTAATGCAATCCTCTTAAATGTTTTCTTAAAAAAAAAAAAGCTAAAGTTATTCAAGGATTTCCTCCTGCTTGGATCCAGAATCTGCTCATGAAGGCAACAGTCAAGAAATCAAATGGCATACCTCATTGGGTAAATGTGCTGCCCAAAACCTCTTTAAAGTGTGCAGAGCAAGATGTCACTTTGAGGGCTAGTGTGTGCCTGATTTGAATCATGGTGTCGGAGAAAAAATACTCAGAATGCTGTCACTGCCAGAAGAATAGACAAGTCCGTCTTGGCAGAGGAACAGGCAGCATGTTCCTTAAAGGTGGAGATGGTGGGCTCCAGGCTTCAGCCCCAGGGCATCAACTCTGATCTTCTAGAGTCTAGTGGGTCTGACCTAGAGCAGCGTCTAGGATGTGGCTGTGTTCTAGGGGGTAGTCCCTCGTCTGGCCACATTGGCTCATTGAGGACTGAGCCGCCACAGAGGTAAAACAGACCTCCGTCTGGATAGACTGAGCCAGGCACTGGCTTCAGCCGTGAATCTGTGCATGACTGTTTGGAGGGAGAAGAAAGGAAAGGAAATGGCTCAGTGGAGGCTGGGCAAAGGGCGAAGGAAAGCGAGCCCAGTGCACCCACTCTGGCGGAGATGGTGGGGGGGGTGCCATCAATCTCAGGAATGCTACCAGATGGGGCCTGTGAACTACTACTTTGCATCTCTACTGGGGGGAAAAAAATGAAGATGGTGAGACTGTCTCATAGACTTTGGACATGTTATCAGGAGTCCCTGAAAAAAAGACACCATGCTTGGCGAGTTAGAAAACAAAAACTCGTGACCTTCCTCGCTCACCCCTTCAGACTCTCCTGGTGACTGACCCTACTGCACAGAGCAGACCCTCCCTCTTTACACGAACAGACAGCCTCATCTTTCTCTCATGGAGTGGCAGTCGGGTTCCTGCTGCTGATTTTGGTAAAGTAGGAGCGCAGCGGAGAAGAGAAAGGCCCTCGACGGATGGCTTGACACTGACCACAACAGTGGGCTCAGACACAACAATTGTGCCGATGGCCCAGGAGCAGGCAGTATTTCACTGTATTGTACAAAGGGTCACCGTGAGTCAAAACCTCCTCAGCTTCCCCGCACAATTACCCTACAAAGGATTCCTGCTTTACACGGGGGAAACTGAGGCACACAGAGTAAGGCCATTTGCCCAAGACTTGTAAGTGGGAGGACCAGAATGAGTACCTGGATTGTCCAATTTGGGTTCTTCTGATGATACTCGTTATAATTTTGAGAAATTTATTGACTAATCAAACCTAGGCTGGAACTGTCAACTCCATGCTGTGAAATGTGTGACCCTTACACTACTTCCTCTCCCCTACGTCACTTGATGGTTAGCTTGACACTGTCATTTTGACATTGTATTTGAAGACACCTGTGGCAAACAGAGACATGTAGGACACCTCTCCAGGACCCCTAGTTACAGCAATAGAAGGACTGTAGCACTGCTTACTCGTTCTTTGGCTGAGCACGAGTCATTCTCGGACTCTGTCAGGGGCTCGTCTTTGGAGTCCGGAGGAGCCTCTAGTGGGTCCGCCATAGAAGAAACCACAGGGATGTTCTTGGCCTGGAAATAGTCGTAGGCCTTCTTTCCACAAACCAAGAGCAGGACATTCTTCCCACTGCTCTGGATTCTGTCCACCACCTTTTCATAGGGTTCCTCCTGCACATTCACCTCGTTCACTTCAATGATAACGTCCTCATCTTCCAGCCCAGCCTCGTCAGCAGGGCTGCCTTTCTGCACCTGTGAGCAGGGGGGGGTTCTGAGTTAATTCCAGACATAGAGAAGGGCGTGTTATAGACTGACTAGCTTCCCTCTAGAGAATAAAGAAGAGTTTGTTTGAGAATTCATTTTCCCTTGAGTTGCAGAAATTAAGAAAAGTGCTCTCATTGCTAATTTAAATACTACCCAAGTGAGAAGTGTTAACAAATAGTGATTAAATAGCAGATGGGCTACAGGCCTCCGCCCCTTTCACCCCTAACTGGGACAACTTGCTCCCGTCAATCCCTATGTGGTTAAGACATTTTGTGAGGTGCAGAGTAAACAAATACCACTCCAGTCAGGGTTGAGAGTGACTTTCAGCTAGAGTCATGTTGGCTATTTGATTTGAAAATATCAAGACAATTAAGTAGAACAAATCTTTAGGAAACAATGATGTGTTTAGCCTGTACCAGGGCAAACTAAAGGCATAGGACCATGACTATTGATCTGAATCCAAGTGAAACCAAATCCAGCTGGGCAGGAAGCCGTCAGGGAGTGGGGGGAGAGACTGCCCTGGGGCTGGCTGTGTGAGTTAGGTGGGGGCTAGATCACCATACCTCTTTGATGAATGAGCCTGGCAGATCCCGAATGGCATTTAAGTGAAAGCCATAGCCGTTTTCACCTTTAATCAGCCTGCAGAGTTTGGGCTTCTGGTCTTCTACATCTTCTGCTATACTGGAGGGTGCATTCTCCAGAGGAGCAGGAGGAGGTGCTGGAGGCTCCTGGACAGAACCATTGGGCAAGTCTTGACTTTGGTAGTAGAAAAATGGAGAAAAATGAGCCTGTTGAAAAGAAGGAAAAAAAATATTTGGTTTCGTTGTATATAAGTCTGAGTAGTCACACTCATTTAATATAGAAGGACACATACTTGTTCCACTCTTCTGGAAACAAGTTGTGGACTGTAACATTCCTCTCCTCACAGAAAAGGTATAAAAGAAGATGGACCTTGATAATCTTTACAAACTCACAAACGCATACATATGCATAAAATAAAAGTAGTATGGAATGCTGTTCCAAGGTCAAAAAAGGATGCTGGCCAGACTTGCTCATCTCTTCTGACTCTGTGATAGCCAAGAAAGAGCCAAGTGATTCATTACACGCAAAAACAGCTCCGATAACCTACCCAAGAAAGCAAGCCGGCTCTAACTGCAACAGTTATTCCGTGATAGTCAACAAGGCACTGGGCATTTCACAGGCAATTTCCATGTCAGGAGGCTGCACATGTGCAGTTCTCAGTAGGCTCTTCTGGTTCTCCCTCCCAGAATCCAAATGGAGAAAGAGAAACACAAAGCACTAATCTTCTTGACTACTATATTAAATCCAAGCTCTCAAAAGAGACCTCTCAGGTACATAATATCATGAATAGAGGGTAAGAGCAGCAGCTCTCACACACTCATAAATGGTAACCTCGCCACTATAAAATGAATTTCAACAATCTTTGGCCACTTGACTCCCTCCATCTCCTTCAATCCCTGACATCTGTTTACTTTACTCTTTATTACTGTACATTATAAATAAGCTGGGCCTTCTGTTAGATCAACCATCCCATCATCTTTAAATATTGGGGGGGGGGGGGGGCATCACGGCCCTCTGGGGGCAACACTGCCCTCTGGTGGCAGTGGGAGGCCCAGCCTTGCTGCTGCTGCTGCTGCTGCTGCTGCTGGATTTGAACCGCCAGCCCTGTGGGCCGCAGTCCCGCACTCAACCACTACGCCACCGGGACTCAGCTCATCTTTAAATATTTTTTAATTCATCTCAATTCCAAGACTGTGCATGTGAGAGAGATATGGCAATAATGACCTAAACACCAAAGTGTAAAACTGGAAACATAACTTTTTAATAGGCTTAAGAATTTGGCTGGAAGTTTTCGTTGTGAGTGTTACAAGGATAGACTGGAGTATGGAAAGATCCCAAATTAGCAGTTAAATTGCTTCCCATTAAGTATCTAGAGCACTCATTAGGTGATGAATAGAAAATCAAGCAAATCAAAGTGAGCCCAGTGGGTGCTCCGCCCCCAATCACACTGCTCAGAAGCCTGGCTAAAGTTAGATTTGGGCTCTGTGGTTATCATCTGTCTTACCCCCAGACCATATCGCATTCCTTTTTAAATGTGAGTAGCACCCGCTCATGACCTAGCTACCCAATTCAACTCACATCAGACCTCTGCCATCCATGATCTACTTGCAAAGTTTCACGTTGGTACCTTCAGCCATCTTAAAGAGAAGACTAACCAGCTAATTCATCACCTGCAAAAACAGCTCTGATAATCCACCAGAAGGGCAATGCAGCAGTTAGTCATGAAACGAATACATATTTGAGTGCCCGGTACACGAAGGACTGGGCTGGAGCTTTGTGGTATGCACTGATAAAGCTCAAAGATTCAGCACACCTCCCTCCTGAAGGGGCTTGTTTTCAAGGGTAGGAGAGAAAGGAAGGGAGTACCCATCGTTTTAGACCAAAGTCCTCCCTTGTACTAATCAAAACTGAAAAGAAAATAGATCACTCGAGGATCCCCGGGTCACACGAGTCTGAGGACGTGACCAGTCAACCGTCTGTCTCGTCGTTCACCCGCCCCATCGGTTCTAGACTCCTACATTCTCTGCTTGGCTTTCATGCCCACATCAAGTGACTGGATACGTGGAGCAGACATGCCTCCCTCCCTCCTCAAAGTGACATCATTGTCCTTTAATACTTTAAAGAGGCCTTGAGCAGATCTGCCCAAGGTAAACATTATTTGATTTCTTGCCTGGTGCTTCCATGGGAATTGTAGATCCAAGTAAAATGAAACCCTTGATGAATGTTGATCTTTTCATTTATTACAATGCTGTGTATTATCCAGTTGTGAGGATTTGTTGGGTTTTTTGGGGGGTGGGGTTTTGGGGGAAGCATCACTGTCCTCTGATGGAAGCTCAGCCTTGCTCCTGGAGAGCTGCTGCTGGATTTTAACCACCAACCCAGTGGGCCGCAGTCCCGCACGCAACCACTACACGACGGGGGCTCAGCCCCCAGTCATGAGGATTTGTATGTATTGGAGCAAGCCTTTTAAATGTTCTGTTAAACTCTTTTATGATTTCTTCAATTTGCTTTAGCTATACTTTATATCCAAGAGCAAGCTTCAGTGCCTGACATTTATTTTTATTTTTTTCTCTTCTGTCTTTTAGTAAACTTTTACTTTCTCCACATATGTTGTTCTTGATGTCATTCCACAATTTGTCTAGTTTGGGGCCATTAGTGCTCAAGGCATCAAGTCTGTTCTTGAGATGGTACCTCAATTCAAGTGGGATACACTCAAAGCCATACTTGGAATCTTATGGACTTGTTTTAATTTTCTTCAACTTTATCCTGAACTTGCATATGAGCAATCAACCAGTCCCTGACCTTGTTTCAGCCAACAGTATTGTTTTTCTATTGTCTCTTCTGATAGATGTCGTCACTTCTATTCTCTGTGTCCCATCTGGTGGCCTACAGGTTTAGTCCCCACTTTTGTGTTATTGAAAAAATATATTTGCAGTGCAAAAGTTGATTTTACAAAGTTCTATCATGCTTCTATCACTAAGGCCCAATTTTCCAACTATTGAGCTTTTCCTCTGTTTCAACTTTTTTAATATAATTTTATTGGGGGCTTGTACAACTCTTGTCACAATCCAGACATCCATCCCTGTTTCCAACTTTTGTAATCTAAGCACTGGTAATTATCAATGGATCCTGATTGCATGTTTGATCAATTTCAGACCAAAGAAGTTGGCAGAATTCTTCGATATTCATCACTGGTTCTATTGGTTGATGCATAAACTTGTATAGTAGTTATATTAACTGATTTTCTTTGTAAGCATATAGGTATTATCTCATCACTGACAGTATCACAAATGGGTACCCCCCCAAAAATGGAATCGCATTAGGTGGAGTAGAGCTTTCATAGTACACATTTTTCCCACTAGGTGAGCTGAAGCCACCCACTCTGAGCTAGTGCACCCAGTGTCATCACCTGGGAAGGTTCTCTCAGGTCACAGTGAATTTTTCATAAAAGCAGCTTCGCTCAAACCTTTGAATAACGGCCAATTTAAAAGAATTGCATGTGGCTGTGAAGTTCAGTTTCCTACTCAGGGAAAAATGACGCAGAAACTGTTGATGTTGAGCACAGCTTACAAGGACAGTGCTTTGGGGAACACTCAAGGGTATAAGTGGTGTGTTTTATTATTAATATTATTATTATTACTACCAAAAAGGTCAAATGTTGATTGATGTCAAACCTCTTTCTGTATGTCTGTCACCCTCTCAGACAGACAAAAATGTCTACTTGTAGTACATTAGGAGTTCACGTCACCAAATCAGACTGTAAACCAAGCTTTCTGTTTAGAAGCTCTAAAAAGATCGCATAACAGTTTACAATAAAAGATGCCTGATTTGTAATGGGCACAGGACTGGTTTGGCCACCACAACAATGCACCTGCTCATGCAGCCATCTCAGCGCACCAGTCTGGGGCAAAACAAACAAACAAACAGTGTGTCTCTCTTGCCCCTCGCACCTTACTCACCTGACACTACTTTGTGCAACTTCTTCTCGTTTCCACAAATGAAGAGGGACATGAAAGGAGAGTGATTTGATGACATAGAAGAAGTGAAGATAAAAATGAGGGCGGTGGGGCTGAGCCCCGGTGGCATAGTGGTTGTGCGCGGTACTGCAGCCCACTGGGTTGGAGGTTCAAATCCAGCAGAGCTCTCCAGGAGCAAGGCTGCGCCTCCTACTCCCACCACCAGGGGGCAGTGATACCCCCCCCAAAAAAATGAGGAAGATGCTGTCAACCATCCAAACAGATGAGGGCTGAGCCCCGGTGGCGTAGTGGTTGTGCGCGGGACTGCGGCCCACTGGGACGGAGGTTCAATTCCGGCTCCCAGGAGCAAAGGCTGGGCCTCCTACTCCCACCACCTGAGGGCAGTGATGCCCAAAAAAAAAAAAATGAGATACCTGTTTGGAGAAAAAATTCCTGTGTGTGTGCGGGGGTGGGGGAGGTTTGTTTTTAGGTCCTCCCTTGTATTCTCTAACAGATGGAAAGCTTCATTTCAAATTTCCACAGATAGATCCCTTAAAACACAACATCTGAAGCCTTTCGGCTAAAGTTGGGACTCCATTCACGTGTCCTAGAAGTGACCTTTTTACCTTCTAATTTTTTGGTCTTTACCCACCCACTACCATCACCTAGTCTGAACCACCTTAGTAATGGGCACAGTAATAACTCACCCAGAGCTTGAAAGCATGCAGAAATGAGTCCAACCTAACACATGATGGAGCCCTTATGTCACTTACCAGTTTGTACATGTTGTCTGTCTCCTTGTCTACTACCAACAATGAAGTCTTGTCTCCACCCTTCTTAATCATGTCCACCACACCATCATGATCGAGGTTTTCCACAGACATGCCATTGACAGCAATGACCAGGTCATTGTTCTTCAGGCCAGCCTTCTCTGCTGGGCTTCCAGAGTCAATGTCCTTGATGATCTGACCTGGGACTTGACCTTCTCCACATTGGCGGGGAGGGGGGTGGGGGTGGGGGACAAAACCAAACATGTAAGACAGATCTCTAAAAGCTGCTTCAAAGAAACAGGATTGTGCCAGAACCCAGCGCCCTACTGAAAAACAAGAGGCATGCTGGGTGCAGCAATTGTCCCGTCTACTGGCGCCCTATCCTGCCCCTCAGGTCTGCTCAGAACTTACACCATGGACAAACCCAGCCATTCACAAGGAAGGGATCTTAAGGCAAAGCATGTTGTGACTAAACGTGTCTGACATTCGACCTTGATAAAAATAGCATGCTATGGGCTGAGCCCCAGTGGCATAGTGGTTGTGCAAGGGACTGTGGCCCACTGGGATGGAGGTTCAATTCCAGCTCCACAGGAGCAAAGGCTGGGCCTCCTACTCCCACCACCAGAGGGCAGTGATGCCCCAAAAACCAAAAACAAACAAAATAGCATGCTATGCATTAAGTGTCAGCATGTTAGTTACCCAAGAGAAGTCAGTCAGCATACTTGTATACTCATACAGACTGTACAGAAGCTAAGCCCTAAAATGAGGGACAGGGAAGAATGACAAACAAAACCAATGCTTCACACTCCAAGAAACGTGTGCAGACATTAGTAGCAATTGGGTTCATTTACTTGTGACCCTGTTTGCGCCTCAAGGGTGGGTCTTTAACCTTCTCATTACCGGGTGTCTGCAAATCACTCATACCTTTTTATGTCCAACTGTTTTAACAACCTGCAGCTTTCCTTTCCCCAGCTAGCTGCTGGACCTCCCCAACCTGACAGCCCACACCCATGCCCCACTGCCCTTGACATAATTCCATCTCTGTAGGGTTTGCAAGGCACATTTTATGGAAGCAGGTAACCTTATCTTTCTCCGGAAGAGTAGCTTGTAGGTGTGTACCACCAGCATGGTAGTTAGCAATTCAATGCTTATCCGACCAGTACTGTCTGGAACTCCTTCGGCTATCCTGTGACTCCTGCTGATGTAATATATTCAAGCTATAAGGCATCTCTGCCCATCTCCTCATCCTAACACCCCTCTCTTGCTCATCTGTCACTGGTAGCACCATCCCTTAATCACCAACACTTAGAAACTGACTCTTCAACTCCCACTCTGATGATGTCACTTTGGAAGTTCTTTAATGCTACCTGCATATGTTTCACATTCCCCCTCCACCCTCTACCTTCTCTAGGCCCACTTCCTCTCCCCTAAGTGTCATTTGTGTGACTCCTACCTAGACTTCTGCCCATTCTACTCAAAAGTAAGCTCAAACTCACAGCCATCCAGTCAAGTCTGACTCACGGCGACCCAAGAAGGCCGGGACCTATGGATTTCGGAGACTGTAACTCTTCCCAGGAATAGAGCGCCCCTTCCTTCTCCAGAACCCACCCTATGACAGCACACGACTCATCGCTCTGCTTTAGTGAGTGGTAGACTCCTTGACAGAAGGGTTCCCCGGTAACTCAATCTTCCCCAAGGCCTCAGGATTGCTTCACCAACCACTCTTTCCATCCCGAATGCTTCCACTCTCTGCAACATACAGAGGCACCTTCAAATCCATCATCTAGAGCAGGGCTGTCAAACTCAACCAAAATGAGCAACTTTGATTTTGTGCTTTTACTCAGTAGTCAAAGGGTTAACGAGGGAATGGTTTGTATGGTATTGCCTCTGTCTCCCCTAAGCGCTATTTTCTTCATAACCATTTTTTCTATTTTCATACTATTTGAGAACATCAAATAATTATCTCGTGGCCCATGGGCCACAAAGTTTGACACCCTGGTCTGGAGGCACGAGGCACATGTTTGATCCGGTCATTGCTCAGTGCGAGAGAAGGAACCCAGGCATGGAACCTATCCTGAGTCTGAGCCCAGTGGTACAGACAACTGTCACCTTCCCCCAGCCCTCACTACCAGCCATTCTCCTTTAAGGAATTGCTAGGACCAAGTGCGGTGTGTAAAGCCCCCAACATCCTGTAGGCTAGCTTGCTCTCAACTCTCTTACACGGCTCAAAAAAGAACCGTAACTCCCCATTGATTGTAGAACTAAGTTCAAACTCTTTAACCGGGCCTTAAAAGTCCCTCCCTCTCTCTCCTGAACCTCATTTTCTCACTCACCGTTTCCTACTCTACACATTGGATGCCAACCTGTGTTTATCACTCCCTTCACCTGGCTCCTGTCTTCTGAGAATGGCCCTCTCCACCCCTTACCCACACCCTCTCCCTATTACAAAGCCTCGGCTCAAGCACCACTTCCACTAGCAGGCCTCCCAGTTTTGGTGGGAAGTGCTTATTCTAATCTTGGATCACCGACCCCACCCCCAGCCTTGTATTAAGGTGTTCATCTCTACCCAGGATTGTGGAGAGATAGATGTACCTTATCTCCTTAACTAAAGGGTCGATTCCTTGACTGAAGAACTCCTGTCTGGTTCACTGGATATTCTCAAAGGTCCTGGGATATTTTGTGCATCATATGAAGCTAACTCTTGATGAATAATTGTAGATGTAGGTAAATAGATGGAAAAGACCAGTCAGTCACTGTTTTCAGGGTCTGAACCTACACCTTTATGAATTTGTATTCTCCCTGAAAGGACCTTCCTTATTTTTGCTTCGACGTGACAAGGAAGAAGACTGGGCTCTGACCCCCGTATCCTAACTGATCCCTCGACTCCAGATCCAGGGATGCGCTGGGGTGGCCTCTTCTCCACCACGACGACCGCTGCCTTCAGTGACACCACGCTGGGGCCTTGCAGGGGGGCAGGCAGTCGTGGGTGGGATTACAATGCAGAAATGTGCCAGGGGGCCACCTTCTCAGAGTACCATTGCTGGGGGATATGCCTAACTTTTTTAAAGGACATTTGTATTGATTTGTCATTGATCTTCACTTTATTTAATTTAATTAGTTTATTTCTTTTTATACTTTGGGTGGAAATCAACAGAGCCAATTCGTTTTCTCTAGGCGCCCTGGGGGCGTACTGACTGTCTGTTGGGTCGCTCAGTAGGCAGTTCAAACCATCAGCCTCTCCCCCAGGACAAAGAGCATTCTACTCCTGTAAAGAGATACAGTCTCAGAAACCCAGAGCCGCACTTCCACCTTGCCCCCTTGGGTCCCTGCGAGTTGACACTGACCCGATGGCCGTGAGTCTGGTCTGGGGTATTCATCAGTGGACACCCACTTGTCTCACGGCATGGGTTGCAGTGCCCCCGATGGAACAGCGCTCATCCTACTTCCTGCCCACGCTCCATTTCCAGTTGTCCCTCTTTCCTGCCCCAAGCTTCGTGTGAGGACAAAAGCTGCCTTTGCGTGTCACGGGTTGACTGTGCGGAGGAGGGAATGCTCTCTGGTGTTCCTGTTTCTTTACAGGCCTTTCCCCGTATCAGCATACTGTAAACTCTGGGCTGTCCTACAGCAGGCCCCCAGGGGACACAGGAAGTGGCCCAGTTCTGCTTTCTAGTTTCCTACTGTTCTTTCTCCTCGTGCATCTGGCGGGGAGGCAGGGAGAGAAAGGCTCTCTGATGCCAGCCTGGGGTGAGGAAAGGGATGGCGATACTGCTGGGTCTTCCGCCCTTCAAGTTCTTACCTTTCTGTCTTGGGCAATCCCGCAGATAGAATCCATAGCCATTACTTCCCTTCTTGATCTCCACAACCCGAGGCTGCTGGGGCAGCAGTTTCATGCTGGTGGTCTCTCTCTTAAACTCTACTTTCTGCTCTCTGTAGCGCTTGTCCGTCTCCTTGTCCAGCAGCAGGAACATAACACGGCTTCCTGATTTCTTCACCTGAAACACACGCATGTGACGACCACCCCCGATTTCCAAGAACAGTGCTACAAAGTCGAGAAGTTTCCTGATAAAAGGCAATGGAGTCTAAACTCAAGGCCCAAGTCTAAGTCCCTGGTACTGTGTCCCAACGACCGTGACTCATCTACATTTGTTGGAGAGGACCTCACCCATGCAGATGTCAACCGAACCCAGGTGAGCTTTCACTCAGAAGATTCCAAGAGGCACTTGGGAGAAGGCTAGAACAGGAGAGTTTGGAAAATCAAGGTCCTGGTTTTTAAAGACACGACTAAAAAGGCTGATCTGTTTTCAAGGTTCAATATGATCCCAAAAGAAAATCAGAGTGGTGTCCATGTGTCCTAGAAGCCATGCAGAGACAAAACTATGGGGAACAACAGGCCTTTCAGTACTTGTATATCATTTCATATTTACCATCAAATCGGTTGTTGTTCCAGTTTAACTTAAAATACCAAACATTGCACTTATTATAAACTCCAATTAGGTACAAGGAAAGCCTAATAAAAGGCTAAGGATGCTTTAGACCACTCTTCATCAAGATGACATGAGACTACGCTCGGTCATGTTCCAACCCTGTCTTAACGCTGCCATGTCACCGGTGGATTTGTTCATCCTTAAAACCAAGGATGACTTGCCTGGAAGTGAATCCGATCACAGATTCATTCTGGGTCTTACCATTGCAGACTTCCTGACACTTCCAATGAGGAGAGACTGAAAGGTAAGGGAAGAAAGAGTAAGACACATCAATGAGCATTCTTCTGGGGGCATACCTTTTCAACCACTTCCTCGTGGCTGGCATTTTCCACATTCTCTCCATTCACTTCGATCAGATGATCTTCAGGTAGGACCCCCGCTTTCATAGCCACCCCCTGAGGGGTTATATCAGTCATGTAGACCCCTTTTACACCTGAAGAGGGTAGGAGGGAGACAAGGATTACCACTCCATCGCCCAGACAAACCAGAATCCCCAAGGGAAAGGGTATTCTCCCTATTATTTGACATTGACCACCGGTTTGGGGGCTAGACTCTGGCTTCTCATCTACCAATGCCATTTTAGTTCCTAACACAAATTTAGGCCCAGCTACTACTCAACTTGTACTTATTGATTTCAGTAGAGAATTTCTCACCCTACGTAAAATGTAAGGAAACTCTCTGGCACTGGCCTCTTGGACCAGAAAGCCCCAAGTCATGCTCACGTGTGCAATTGAGTCATATTCATTCTCTCTCTATCTCACACACACACACACACACACACACACACACACACACTCGTTTGCAGTGTTAGAAAGGAACTTTTGATTACTTTGCTCTTTAATTAGCACCGGTGGTGTCATAGCCATTGTTGGGCCACAAGGTTGGCAGTTTGAATCCACCCGCCGCTCTGCAGGAGAAAGGTAAAGGCAGTCTACTCCTAGAAAGAGTTCCAGCCTTGGAAACCCCCAGCAGCAGTGCTGCTCTGTGCTCTGAGGGCTGCTGTGCATTAGAACTGACTCAATGGCAGCAGGTTCTGGTTTCGTTTGGCTGTTTTGAGTCGTCACCACCCGTTCCACACCAACAGAGTCAATACATGACACTGATGGAAGCTCACGAAGGGGAGAGGTCAAGGGAAACGTGGGAGGGTGCACAGAAATGGTCAGATGCCTAGCTGGGACGATGTCAAGGGTACTTAAAGGATTCATACCAAACTCTTTCAAGATTTGATCATGTTCATCTAAGCAAAGGATCCATCCATAATGACTAGCTCGTTTGTCAGAAATGTAAGAACGTAAATTCTGTTTCCTTTTAGCACTCCACATTTCTGTTGTTACGTTGCGAAATATTTCGCATGGAGGAGGCCTTTTCTTCATAAAACTAACCGAAACCATTCATTACGTGGATGACCACAGGAGCCACGTGTGTAGGATCCGAATGCTGAAATCGCAAAATCATTTGACTGATAAATGAGCTACTAGGAAGTGCTGGGCTTTCCTTGACTCATGAGCGCTGGAACCCACAGGCCAAGAAAGCTCCTCTGATTCCAGCCTCGATTTCCAGAGTCGCCGTTTCAGAACTCCCTCAGCCGAGCAACAGTACTTTCCGATGGTCCAGTTTCTCCACTCATGACACACCTTTCAACGAGAGGTCGGGAAGCACCTCAAACAGGTGAGTCTGGGCCACAGCTGAGACGACCAGGGAAGGGTCACAGCACGGAAGGGAGTTTTGCAGCATCGCCAGCACAACACATGCATAGGAATTTACTAAATCAATAGCCCCCTGGAAACTCTGAGGGATGAGCAGCAATGCCAACCTTCCCCAAATGTAGCTTTTATAACTCAAAATCCCTCTGCATCGAGTTCATGCCGATTCCCAGGAGCCCGCTTGAGCAGGGTCGAACAGCCCCCATGCGTGTCTGAGGCTGACTCTTTATGGAAGTAGAAGCCTGGTCTGTCTGGCTCCCACAGAGAGGCTCATGGTTTCAAATGACCTCCTCATTCTCATCTCTTAGGCCCTCCCTTTCCCTCCCACCCTCACTCTAAAGAAATTGGACAGCAATAAAGCAGCACCAACCCTCCCAAGGATCCTCAAACTTTTTTAACAGGGGGCCAGTTCACTGTCCCTCAGACTGTTTTGAGGGTCAGATTATTGTTTAAAAACACACACATTAAAAAAAAAAAACTATGAACAAATTCACTGCTGGTCCAGGGAACGGCGACAAAAGCACATGGCGGGCCGAACACATGTCCTCGGCGGGCCGCATGTGGCCCGCGGGCCATACTTTGAGGACCCCTGTGCTACACTCCCTGGCCTCCCTCCCAAACTCAGCCTGCTGAACTGGCAGACAGGAATGACTCACGTTCCTCCCCTGCTGCCCACTGTCCCCGCCCTCAGTGGCCCTCACAGGGAGAGGGCAGGGAGGGTGGTGGCCAACTGCTGGCGGACACTGAGCAACAGAGAATGTGGTCACAAAAGGAAAAGTCATCCATCA
Source organism: Nesogale talazaci (assembly GCA_004026705.1). Classification (NCBI taxonomy): domain Eukaryota; kingdom Metazoa; phylum Chordata; class Mammalia; order Afrosoricida; family Tenrecidae; genus Nesogale; species Nesogale talazaci. The sequence continues at coordinate 12,820 of PVJH01018177.1, read as the reverse complement.
GTGGAATCCTTCTTCAGGGAAGCTGGTGGTCCACCTCCACTCTCCAGACTTACTTGGCACAGTTTTTAGAGAGAAGCCATAGCTGCTCCCCTCCTTCACCAGGTAGCACAGCCGAGGCTGGGTCCATATCTCAGCGCCGTCATGGCTCACTATGGGATGCTCCTTTTCATTCACTTCTGGCTTCGGACTGGGACTCAACTGCGTCAAGTCTAGCTGCTTCTTAACTGCTCTCTCATAGGCCTTCCCATCCAGAACTAATAAATCCACTGAATTCCCACTCTTTCTGACCCGGTCCACCACCTGGGAGGGGAGAAGAGCAGCACGACATTAGCCGATACGCTTTGACTAACTGCCCAAAAGGAAAAGCATACCCAGCACCTAGTCCCAGATCATCTGATGGCTGACCTAAGACGCAGAGAGTGAGCAGCGAGCATCCCAACCACCTCCCTAATCGGTCTGAGATTGAGAGGGGGCCAGGGCTCTGGTGCTGTTGGAATCTCGATTGTGACCCGACTCCAGTCCTTGTAAGAGAGTCTCCCAAGGACTGCTCCCTTGTGAAAATGCGTCCTGTCCTGGAGAGGGAGTCTTCCAGAGTCCATGGTGACACCCGCCGAAATCAGACAAGCAAGCTCAAGGCCCGTGTGCAGTCAGACAAGAACACGCCCGTGGAACAGATAGTTGGGAGCAAGGCTAGACTTTGCCATTTCGTCACTCCAAGTTGATCCTCCGTGAAATGGTCATTTAACATTATTCAAAACAACGCATAATCTAAACAGTTCTTAGCTAAGTGTAGTAGAGTTGGTTAACCAGTAGACGGTATAAAAATAAAGTTGTCCTCCTTGGCCAGCAGGATCCAGGAAAGAATCAAGCTCCAGTGGCCCCAGAAATTCTACCCAACAGAGAAGAGATCAGGTTGAAGAAATCCCGGCAAGAGACTCTCTCTCGCATGTCTCGCCCACCTGAATGTGTTCCTCCTTGTCCACAAAGACGCCATTGATCCGAAGAACTCGGTCTCCATCCCGGAGGCCAGCGGCCTCTGCTGGACTCCCCTTCTCAACCACGCGGACCAGGTGTCCATCGGTGTCCTTCTCAATTCTCAGGAAGAACCCGTAGCTCTGCCCTTCTTGTTTGGACAGTTTACATTCACGGGGGTTGAAGACGGAGGCCATTGCTGTGAGGAAAAAGAGGCGGGTAAGTCCAGGGGAAATAAAGCTGAGTAGAATGCAAGCTTTTCTTATTTCATTTTCTTCTTCTAACCATACTAAATCTGGGATACCTGGTCAGCAATGGAGGGGTGCAGAGCACCACTTTGTAAACCTGACTACATGACTTCTACATCTATAACCCCGATGATAATCCTTTTCCTTGAGCCTCAGACCCATGAAGGTCTTCAACAGAGTGCAATAGAGAAAGGATTCCTGGGACCAAATCAGTTTCTCCTTCTGAAACCACTTCCATGCTCATCCATCCTGCCTTCCACGTGCCCCACTGCAGGAACCAGGGCCTGTGCTATAAGAGGGCAGGTCCAGAGGGCTGGCCTCTGCTCACTAAGCGGTCTGCAGGGCATGTGCCTGCCTCCCCCTGGTCACAGTTCCCCGTCAGTGAGTCAGTAAGTCAGAACAAACCCTCCATCCCTTCCCACCTGGAGAGCAGGCAGGATGTGGACACTAGGCAGCCATGGAGCAACGACAAGTGTCAGACTTCCCAGAAAAACCTCCACGGTGATTTGAGACAGCCACCTCTGACTCTGGGCCCTCAGAGAGCCTCCCACTGCGCGTGAAGGGTATGTCCTGCAGATTCAGCAGTCAGGCAGCCTCCCCGCCCAACACTGACATGAATGACTAAGCAGCCAAGATGACACACCGTTAAGTGATCTCTGATCAAGGGTTCAAGGGCTGAGCAACAAGGGGGAAGGAAAGTGAAGCCACACCTGCCAGTGGTCATCACCCACATCCACAGGGGAGCTTGGCTGCTTGGCTGGATCAAGAGGTATGGGCAGTGTGTTTATCTGGATAGACTAGAGACACAAATCCACAGAAACTCACACGTATATAAGAGAATTTTATATAAAAGGTAAGTGTATATTAAGAAAGCATCCCAACCCAGTCCAGTCCAGGCCCATAAGTCCGACCTTAGCCCCTATGTCCGACACCGATCTACAAAGCCCTCCCAAAGTTGAAAAACACACACAATGATGCCTAATGCACGAGGAAAGTCTAATCAGTGAGCAAGTAAACATCTCAGCACTGGCAGGAGTTAGACCGAATACATAATGGCCAGAAGTCACCCGCTAGGGCCTAACGATGACCCTGAAGTCGTGGCCCAGGGTGGGGCACCGTTTGCTGTCACCCAGGGCAGAGCCAACTCGATGACAGATGGCAAGTATCCAAATGAAGGCTCTGGGTGCAGCTGCTGTGATCCCCCTGTGAGCGTTCTTTCCCAGGGCCCTCTTCCCCACGTTCAGCTGCCGCCCACCCAGCCAGCACTCGCTCCCACTCCTTTCCCAGCCCAGCTGAGGTGACCAGATTTTAAGCGGGACACCATTGCCCGGGGGCAGCGGAGTTCTTGATTAAAAATTTGGTCTGGGCTGAGCCCCGGTGGCGTAGTGGTTGTGCGCGGGACTGCGGCCCACTGAGACGGAGGTTCAATTCCAGCAGTCGGGCTGGACCTCCTACTCCCACCACTGGAGAGCAGTGATGCCAAAAAAAAATAATAAATGGTCTATATGGAGCAAAAAATATTTCACAGAACGCAAAAAATCGTATTGTAATATGTTTATTTTAGTTTTAAAATGCCACGGGACCTTATTAAATTGTAAAAAAGCGGGACATCTGGTCACCTTAGCTGAGGGTCACGTGACACCTCCTCATTAACAGTCTACTCATGCTTGAGGCAGGGAGGGGCAAAAAAAAAACCTTCCATGTCCCCCCCTCTCTCTCTCTCTCTTCCCATTTCACTCAAGACCTGGCAACACACAAAGAAACACAGCCCACTGTTTCATGGCAAAATCTCCGAGTGGTCTTTCTGCCTGTCTGTCTGGAGTTTTTTAACACAGCCTCACGGTGAGCGCTGGGAGCAGCTTTGGGGGCTTTGAAGCCTGGGGCGCTCCACACCACTTTCTTTTCTTGTCTGTAGCTGAAGCCAAGAACACTAGAGTCCGTTTACACAGTTGTAATATCCCTAACTACCCTAACTATCCCTAACTACCACACAGGTTGGTAACCAGCTACTGCGGACGCCCAACTGCCTCCTGCCCCCACAATACCTCCCCCACCACTCCACAGCTCAAAGGGTAGTGCCGGTCAACTAGCCAGTGCCCCGGCCAAACCCATCTTACTACCTTCTGCCCTATCAGGCATAAAATCTGGTCTTACAATGGATCCCCAGCCCCGTTTCTTTTGTGATTGTGCAGAAAGATAAATCGACAAGGCAGCAGGAAAGGGAGGCTCTTGTCCAGTTCCAGGTCTGGCCCCGATTCTTTTGGGACACAGGCCACTTGGTGGTCAGTCACATTAGCAAAAGCTGTCAGTGCCCCATGGTGGGAAAGCCCTGGCTAGCACAGAAGGCTGGAATCGGAAGAACCTTTGTATTTCACAAGCCACGCCCCAAATCCAACCCCGTGGTCAATTCCACCTCGCGGCAGCCCCGAGGACATCAGAGTCACACTGTGCCTGGGAGGCTGGCTCTCAGTGCCCTGGGCTTCCGCTAAGTCCCCTCTAGAGGGGTTCCAGTTGTCAACCTCTGGGCGAGTGTCAAGCACCTGACCCTCTGTGCCACCAGGGTGATCCCTGTATTGAAGGATACTGTTTATTGCTTCCTCTTCTACTTCCCGAGAAAATCCCCCAGGCCAGACTCCTACAGGAAAGAGACAGGTGTCTATAGATTTCTAGACTATCAGAGCACCCATCTGAAGCGAGTATCCAGTAAGTCTCCTGCAGACCTTATTTTCCAGACAGCCACATAAAATATTGGCACCGAAAGAAATTTGCAGCCCGTGCTGTTTTCTGCAGGGGGGAGCCGTCAATACTGGAACCAAACTGGCTTCTCCGTGGGAACAGCAGAAAGAGCTGGCTGATGGACCAGAAAGCCTCAGGGGGGTAGCCAGTGAGGTTTTCCTTTGTTTGTTTTAGTCAGTCTTAATGATCGATTGCGTGACTCTATCCTCCTTTCTTCCAAAAGGATTAGATTATCGCTCCCAAGAAAGAGAATAAACTGCCTGTGGTCAAGGAAAAAAAAAACAAAAAAACTGGGCACACTTAGAAGCCAAGGCCGGCTAGACCCAAAGGACTCACTGCTCCTGTCCGAACTGCTCTTTGGGTTTCTGAGGCTCTCCGTCTTGATCAGAGTAGAGAGCTGCATCTTCCTCCTGTGGGGTGGCTGGTGGTTTCAAACAGCTGACCTGGCGGTTAACAGGCCAACATGTAACTCACGGTGCCTCCAGGGTTCCAGGGGCCAGCTAATGGACTTTATGGAGGTTTGGTGGGATCTCAGGATGTGGCCAGAGAAAGGACTGAAGCCACTGTGAGCTGGCTCTTGTCCCCCAGGAAAGACAGGGAGCTTCTCCTGGTCCTGGGCCAAGCAGAGCTTTCTCAGCTCCCAGCCAGCCCACCTGGGGCCCCATCAACACAGCCTTCCCCCACCAACTCCTCTGCACAGAGCTGGAGGCACATCCTGAGTGAGCCCAAACTGGAGGAAGCACTCGGCTTAGTGGTCCAAACCCACCCAGGCCATCTCATTCTCCCTCCATTTCCATGTGTGGTTCTAGCGGTTACAGGCCTTTCCTCCGCCCGGCAGCCCCAGCCAAGAGTGGGCTAGTCGGAAAGCAGTGAGACTCCGTGTTCCTTGGTCCTGAGGTCGGTGGACCTCGTGGTGGGTGAAGGCTGCCTGCTGCAGCATGAAGAACATCAGACAGGCCCCGATTCCCATCGTTACCTGTGAAAGTGTCCAGTTAGAGACCAGCACAGGTATGAATGCTCACGCTTACTCAGAGACCTGGGCTTGCCACAGGCGACGAGGGCCGCTGGATGTGGGAGTGCATGGATCTGCGCGCTGAGGTAAAGGTGCACAGGAAATTAGAAAAGACGGGAATACACAAAAGTAGCCAACCAGTTACCGTCGCGTGGCCTCAGTCGTAGGAGCCCCGAGGGTGTCCAGAGCTGAACTGAGGTCCACAGCGCTTTCCACGGCTGCTTCTTTAGAAGAAGGTCAGCGATCCTTTCCTGCACGGGGTTTCTGGGTGGACTCAAACTTCCAACTTTGGGGTGAGCAGGTGAGCAAGGTAACCCTACACCCCAGCCAAGGTCTCCAGACCTCAAAGTCAGGACCTTGCACCGGTTAGCGCATCCAAACCCACGGTCTGCTGAGCAGGGTTGGGCCACCTCCGAGCGTCAAGGCCCGTGAAGCATTAACAAGCACACGAAGCAGTTCTCAAATGCCAGCGTGGCCCCAGGGGCCTCGGAACAGTGCCCTGCTGGAAAGCCTCCTGGGAGCCTCTAGGCACTGAGTCATGATGGAATTCTGCAGCTGCTACAGATAAGAAGGAATGGGACACCTCCAGCAAGAATTAAAGAATGGAAACACCCAAAGAACCCCACCCCACCCCAGAAAAGATGTAACTACTGACACAATGTATGTATGTATGTATGTATGTATACGTTATGATTAGAGCTGTATGAGTCCCCAATAAAATAATTTTTAAGAAAAAAAAGAAAGAATGGAAACACCTCCTAGCAAGAATTAAAGAATCCACATCTTGATCCTGGGAGCTAGCCAATGCCCCTGCTGTAGCCCTCCCCCCCAGCCCCCCACCACACACACACACCAGCTAGCTTCATCTGAATGAACAGAGGCTTCACTGACATAAAGCTAAATCTATAAAGCTAAAATTTTTTTTTGGGGGGGGGGGCATCACTGCTCTCCGGTGGTGGGAGTAGGAGGCCCAGCCCCACTGCTGGAATTGAACCTCCGTCCCTGTGGGCCGCAGTCCCGCGCACAACCACGACGCCACCGGGGCTCAGCCCCATAAAGCTAAATCTACAGGCCAGATCTGCTGACTTGGACTGGGATCTCCGACTTTGAAGCCTGAGCAGGAACGTGTTCAGAGCCTCCACGAGTGTGCAACGTGACTCGTGCTTAAAGATCCCGCTCTGCCGTCCCCAGGGCTTTCCCCCTCTCAGTCTTGGGAGAACTCCAGTCATGGGTCCCAGAAGACGGTCAACGTTGGGTGAGCTATGAACAGTCACAGCACGCCGAGTTCATCTTTACTCAACTTGATGAGCCAACGGGTCAGTCTGCTGAGGAGCGGCCCGTGGCCCCACTGTGCCATCCTGAGGGTCACCTCTGCCCGTCATCCAGGCCCCATTGTGAGACTGCATGGCAACCTGCAGTAGGTACACACCCTTCCCTGAGGTCCAGTCCTGAGCCAAGTCGAACTAGAATGAGGCTGCTGACCGCGTTTCCACAGGTTATCTTCCGAAGGAGGTCTAAGGGAAGCCCACTCCCAAACTCTTCACCTGAGAAGCAGAGAGCCTTCCTTCTCTCCTTCCACCTTTGAAGTCCCTAAATCCATTCATGTTTAAAGCCTGGCCTCTCAACCAACCTTTGCTCATAGTGCTATTTACAAGTCTGCCAGTCACCCGGAAATCAGAGAGCTCAGCTTGCCAGCTCTCCCTAGCCATTTCTTGTTCCCTACAAACATCGTCCTCTGTCTCCTCGTTTAACGTCTTCCCTTAGCATGCGGGAGCAAAGAGCCTGCTAGGTCCTTCAGCTTCCCGCTCAACTTCAACCTACCATGTGACCCCAGGTCTGTCTTCAATTATTTATGCCCCAAATGATCACCTCCCCACATATGTGAAACATTGGTAAGTGGTTAGAGGGGCAGAGTAAATCAGCTACCTTATTATTTTTTTTTAAGTTTTTATAGTTTATTAATTATCTGGTGAAACTCCACATAACCAATGCAGATCAAGTCACTGTAGAATCTTTATCCTTTCTTTTTCCCGGCACCCAGGTTGGCCTTGGCAGTCCCCCTGACTTTCTTCATTCTGTTCATATGTTCCTTGCATTGTTTTCTTGAAGTCTTTTTCTTCTCATACAGGCCATGTCTTGCCAGTCTGTGTTTAGGTTCATTTTTCTTTGCATAATCCAAAGAATCGTAAATCATGCCGAAGCCGGTAGTCTTGCCACCCCCAAAATGGGTCCTAAACCCAAATACAAAAAATGACATCTGGTGTGGTCTTGTACGTTTTGGCTAGTTTTTCACGAATTTCTGTCTTAGGCACTGTAGCTTTCCCAGGGTGAAGGACATCGATGACTATTTGTTTTCGCTGAAGTAGTCGGTTGGTCATGAACTTCCTGGTCCGGATGGTGACTGTGTCGTTCACGAGGGCAGTCCAGCAGCCAGACACAGAAAGCTCAGCTACCTTATTTTAAAGGGATTTCATACTAATAGAACGAAGTAGTAGTAGTGAAGGCGGACTTGCCAAACCCAAACGCCTCGCACCGCGAGCAGCGCAGGATGACGGCATGCTGCTGCGCTGGGAGGTGCTTCAAGCTGGCTCTGACTCGCAGCGACCCCAAGATGATGGCCTCAGAGTGGCTCTCTGCCACGGAGCCAGTGCTGACATGCAGTCACCCCTCGGAGGCTTCGGGGACTAGCTCTGAGGGAGTCGAAAGCCCAGTCTTTCTCCCACGGAGCTACTGGTGGTTTGGAACATCCGACCACGAGGACCGCAGTCCCAAGGGCAACCACATCACCACCAGGACTTGAAGCCTCAGCGCTACAGTCTGGGGCAAATTAAGGACGGCTCTGTGCATTCGACCAAATTGGATTTGAACCTCAACAGACTCGTAGGATTTCCACAGGTACAAAGGTGGGAAGGTGACAGTGTAGGCAGAGCGTTCCGTCAGCCTCAAGAGCGTGGCAAGGTTCCTCGCCATGGTCCCCAGACAGTGAAAAACCCATCACACCTGGAGGGTGGCCACCAAAGGAGATTGGGGTGACGAGTCAGGCTATAAAAGCAGTTTCCACCTGGGGCACCGAGGCCTTAAAGACCAGTCCAAGGGACAGGGCCTTCATTTAGTGGTCAACAAGCGCCCTGGTGGAATGACAGGGTCAGGGTGGTGCTGCCAGAATGGTGTGTGGAATGGCCTGGAGCAAAGACACACTGGTTGGCAGCCAGGTAGGAGGCTGCAGTGGTAACCCTTCACACACACACAAGGCCCCAACCCCAGGCAATAGGGAAACAGAACAGCTGGTAAAGGAACTACAGAGGGGCCCACGTGACAGACTAGACTGGCTCTTCAAACTGTTCCCGGAAACAAGTTGACCACCCCCACAGCCTGGACAGCTCTGTACAATGACCACGGCTGGCCTCCCTGAGATTCAGGAGGTCTGTAGCCTCCCAAAGATGCCAGAGCCGCTCCCTAAGGACTGCTTGCTTCCCTCATCTGTAAGGAGCCCTGGTGGCACTGTGGGTGAGGACTTGGGGCAAAAGGGGAGGCTGCCTGCTCCCACAGAGACTTAAGGTCTCAGAAATCCTACCGGCTTGGGTTTTGCCATGAGGGGGAATCCGCTGTGTGGGAGTGGGTTTGTGGGTGCTGGGGTTCCCTCTAGGAGGAAAGGGCCTCTGTGGCCCAGAGTGACTTCTGCCTAGTTTTTGTCTCCTGAGGCCACAAAATTTTTACTTTGAGTGCCTCTCAGTCCTGAGTTACAAGAAGACCAGTCATCCTCCCGTCACCTTCTTCATCTGCCCACTTTCCCATGAGGGCTGGCCGTGTACTTTCACTGGATCTAGTCCTTTAGCTCGGATTTTTCTTCCCTTTTTCCCCAGCCATTTCCCAGCATACACTCCACATACTAATTCACATTTGGTACAATCCAACGGTGCCATCCCCTCAGGAAGACTTGTACAGCCCCCACGTCGCCACGACCAGTTGTAGGACATGTCTCCATTCTCGTGCTCACCCTGTAAGCACTCTCCACTTGCCCTCCAGCCTCCCCTGCCAGACTCCCACAGAATCATTCGTCCAGTTACTGTAGATTTACCTCTTTACTAACCAACTTGATACCGCTCTTGCCTCAAGCGCTCATCTTTGGAGAAATGCTGCCCAGCCAGCCTGGGAGTTGGAAAGGGAAGAAATGAAAGGAAACCACGTCCAAGCCTTGATAACTGCCAGAAAAGAGGTCCTGCAGAAAGATGGTGTCCACGGCAGCAGTGACATGACAACGTTTGGAATAGATTTAAATCGGAGAACTTGGCATAACACCCTGCCGGCATTTAGTAGCCTGCGCCGGCAGTTCCAGAAAGGTTGACCTACAGGTCAGGTGGGATCCATCGGCCCAGCACAGCTGGCGGAAGGCCATGAGTCAGAACATGAGAGAAGAAGAAAGTCCAAACAAGGCACCGGGTCCAGGAAGATTCGGCTGATGGAGTAATGGAATCAGAAGGCTAAAACTGTGGACCGTAGGCGAAACCAAAAGCGTTTCGGGATAAAGAGGAGGTAACAGTGCCAAATGATGCCGAGAGGTTGAGAGCATAAAATCAGAAAATGGCACCAAACTGAGAAAACAGAGGTCCGCAACAGAGCAGGGCCTGAGCAGCACATGAACAGTAGAGACCAGAGGCAATGCGTATCGGTCCATCTTAGCCGAGACAGCCGAAAGAGCCAGAAAGCAGTTTAAAATGCCGAGAGGAACAGGTCATTTTATTTTTAACCTCGAGAAGACTATCAGCATGTCCGTAGATAATATGGAAAGCATAGGGTTAGCCTCACTGAAATGGAATCTCTCTTCTTCGAGGGCAGGAGAGAATTCGAGAAACTGAAGAGAAGAAAGAGGCTCCTCTCCACCTCGATCTTCCTACACAGCTGAGTCCCCGCCATCAATTCCAGTTCCTAATGGCCTTATAGGAGAGAGAAGAGCGCCCCTTCCATTTAGGGAGGACGCAGGCTCATCTGTCACCCACAGAGCGGCTGGTGTGTTTGAACCCCCAACAGTAGTCCCCTGCCTCGCCCGCAGTGCCACCAGGGCAATGAGGAGGCGGCAGAAAATGGAGCAGAGAACCACACCCAAAGACTGCCTGGGGCCCAACGGGTGAAACAACTGGTGCACACCAGGTGGGGGACAGTGGGGCCACTGCTACTGGGAGTCAGGTGACAACTGCCAGGCGTAAACACAGTCGCGGTGTGTCCATCCGGCGATTTCTAGACATCTACAGCTAGGTACAGTGTCCCCATCGCCAAACACGCAAGGCGGTTACTTCAACCGTACGGAAGGAACTCCATGTCGATCTGCAGGGGCAGTGACTGCTTTCATGGGGCTCTTCCAGCCAAACTCTCCGTCACTCCCACCAAGCCACCTTCGCCTGCGTGGGTCGGGGCAAGAGAGGAGAGAATACACTGACAGGGTACACCCTTGAGTCATTGTTAACAGGACGCATCGGATGGATCGCCACGCTGCTGGGCATGGAACGAGCCCTCTGCGGCTCAAGAGGGGCGTCCTCACTACCCGCAAGAGCCGGGAGTGGAGTGCACCCTCTGGACCCCAATTCCCGTGCCGTGAACTTTGACTCAGAAGCTAGCTGTGGCATCGGGAGCAGCAGCAGCAGCAGCCCAGGAGGCAGAGCTTGAAGCTGAGCGCTCTGGGCCAGGAGGCCGGCTTGTGGAGTGGGGTGCCTCCCGGCACTTCCTTTGGGGAGATTGGCTCAAGGACCCCAGAGCTTGAAGGGAATGCCTTGGAGTTGAGGCTCACAGTGCAGTGACATGCCCTCTAGCCCTTACCAGCAGCCCTGAAGGCACACGAACATGTAATATCTGTGTCCGCGGCAGTTCTCACCTGTGTCGTAACCTAGCACATAGCCTCCTTAATAAGCCCAACCATTGTGCTCACTTCAGCAGCACCTATACTAAAATAAACCCAACGATCGTCAGCGTTGTCTGAGTGCTCTCTGGCCACTGCTATGAATTCTGGAATCTGGATCCAAAAATAAGAGAATTCTGTCGGAGGCAGAAGACACGATCAAACAAAGCTGAAGCCCGGGTTGGCGGTGCGCAAACACAGGCAAAGGGGGTTGCCAAGGGTCACAGTGCTTTTCACTACAAAGAGCCAACACGTTGGATAGAAATCCTGAGAAACTGAGCATTTTAAAAAGTCAAAGCTTTCTAACAGATCAATCAACACCGTGTCGTGGCTTCTTCACACTAGAGAAGAAAGAATGGTCACAAGCTGAGGTCCGGCAAGGTTTAAAATATTGCAAGAAGGGCTGAGCCCTGGTGGCGTAGTGGTTGTGCACAGGACTGCGGTCCACTGGGACGGAGGTTCAATTCCTGCTCACAGGAGCAAAAGCTGGGCCTCCTACTCCCACCACCACCAGGGAAGTGATGCCTAAAAAAGAAATTTTTTTTAAATATCGCAAGAAGGCTCAAACTCACTCCTCAAATCGACTCTGACTCATGAAGAATCCTCTAGGACAGAGTAACTGCCCATAGGCGTTTCTGAGGCTGTAACTTCCCATCGGGGTAGGGAGTCCTATCTTTGTCCAGAGAAGCGGGTGGGGGCTTCAAACTGCAGACCCTGTGGTTAGCAGCTGAAGGCATAACCACTAGGCCACCAGGGCCCCTGGAAAGAAGACTCGGTGGAAATTTCCAGATTTCCAATGAACGCACAGCTGGCATGTGGTACTGTGGGGTCAGCACGGATTGGCAGATAAGCGAAGTCAGGCGAGCAAGATTTTCTTTTAAATGCAACTTTGCAGGGACGGCCTCGGTAGGAGGAGAGGAGGAGGAAGAAGACTAAAGAGAGGCTTCAAAAGTTCAGGGGATGGTCACCTCCTTGAAAAAGTAGCAATTCCAAACAAAAAAAGGGAAAAAATGGGCTGAGCCCTGGTGGTGTAGTAGTTGAGTGCCAGCCACAGGGTTGGCTGTTCAAATCCAGCTCCAGGAGCAAGGCTGGGCCTCCTACTCCCACCAGAGGGCAGTGATGCCCAGGAAAAAACAACAAAAAGAAAAAGTCACAATTCCTGACTCTGAAATTGTCTGTGTGGATGTGAGAAAGTTGATTTTAAAGAAACTGCTATTTGATCCCACTGAGAAGCAAAGCAATCAAATCCTCTGTGCCGGGCAGGGCTGGGAGTTAGGGAAGGTGTAACCAAGTCAGTCTACTTGATGCAGTTAGGGAAAACCCCTTCCAAAATGCAGGGAACCCACAGTACTTTACTGACTGCCGCCCAAGTCAGTCTACTTGATGCAGTTAGGGAAAACCCCTTCCAAAATGCAGGGAACCCACAGTACTTTACTGACTGCCGCCCCGGGGGATTTCTACAAAAGCAGACAGGTGGGGTGCGATGTCACCTTAAAGGGCCAGCGACTGCTGCGAGTCTTCTCTGGTGTACCTGGGAGTGATTAAAAGCTAGGCCCTGCTATCTTGTCAGTCAAAAACAGAAACCTCTCTGACGCTGGGCTAGGCTGAAGGAAGCCTCCTGTTGGTTCTGTTGACTTGTTTCCGGCCAACAGGTGCTTCCTGCGGTGACCCTGAAACCTGCATTCACGTAGACCATCTGTGTGTTACTCCCCAAAGTGTACCTTTCAACACCAAAGTACATCTTCTCTGAGCATTCTGACCTGACACAGGACACCACAAAGTCCGTCTGTCTGGCAGGGGGGAGGGGGGCCTCCTCCCTGGTGGTGTGCCTTCTAAACAAACACTTCCCTTTTCTTCCTCGAACCTGGGCAAGGATCCACGTCTGCACGGTTCCAGGGGGAAAGACCCTCGTGACAGGTGGCAAAGGGGTACGCGGGTGGAAGGCAGTAAGTTTCAGGGGAC
>PVJH01018176.1:0-45904 GCA_004026705.1 Nesogale talazaci | reverse complement strand
AAAGAAGACATCAAACAGAGTAAGACATGACAAAATAATACTAATTTATAAATCATCAAGGGCCGTGAGGGAGGAGAATGAGGAGCTGATATGAAGGACTCAGAAAGTAAATGTTTTGAAATTGATTAAGACAACAAATGTACAAATCTGCTTGACATATGATGAATGTATGTATGGATTTGATAAGAGTTGTATAAGCCCACAAAAAAAATTTTTTTAAATAATAACTTAAACCCTTGATTGAGGTGGAGGGAGAAGTATGAGAATATAAAGTATTGAATTTCAAAGTTCTTACTCTTAAGCATGATTCAGATTTAAATATTATATATTGAGATATAATTTACATATATATTAGAAAGCAGTTTCTCTATCCTATATATCTCTACCTTTAGAAGAGCAGGCATTAAACAGCAATTCTGCACCAACCTAGATATGTTGACAAATATTCCTATTTGTTCCTTCCCTGACCCTGTGTACCAGGCATTTTTAGTGTTGGTTTATAGACTCTGCTTGGATCCTGTGATCATAACTAGAATATTCTGTAACTCTTCTCCCCAACTCTAAATAGCATTTCCTAAGCACAGTCATAGACAGTCTGCTCAATCATCTCAGCCGCTTTCCACCCCTGCAGTTACAGATGTTAATATCTCAAGAGAGAACATGGTGAACTGGTTTGATTGACATCATAGCTGGTAATGCTAATTCTATACCTCTGGGGCATGGAACTCAGAGCAGCACTAATTCTTGCACTTGAGTACTAACCTCTTCGATTTTTTTCTCTGAACTCACGCATGATCATGTTGATAATGAAAGGGTTATTGAGTCACATGGAAGATCGTAAGGACAACAAGTCTTGGATAAGAGATGCAGTTTGTCTCTGAGTTGCTAATCTAGTTGGATCCAGTTTCCCTAGTACCAGAGGAGCTATCTCTCTCTATGCCTAACATTGCCTTTCTGAGAAAAAGCCTTCAAAGGGCTGACTTCAGGGACCTCAACGGCAAGGCAAGTTTCAATTGTTGCTGAATTCATGATATTCAGAATTCCTATTTTATCTGCTTTAATATAACATACTATTTTCAGGGTGTAAAATCAGATAGGAGCTCAGATCCAGTGACTTACATACAAAACAAATTTCATCTGATCACCAAGAAAGCAAGCCAGGCTTTGATGTAGTAAGGAAGCTTGGAGGCAAATATTCACATTTAGTTAGAATTGTCCTGGTGTATTTTTGAAGCCTGAAACTCTTGAAGAGTTCTTACTAAATAAATTATGCTCTGAGCTGGGATGCGGTGACCACACTCACAGACCAGTGTGAGCCTATGGAGCAAAAGTAAACTCGGCCATGAACTCGGTGTTATTTAGGAAGTCTCTCCTTTCCCACCACCAGCTGAAGAAAAAGGCACACTAGACTACAGCTGGAAATGAATGCGCTTGCAAAGCAGCAGTTTGTTATTGGTCAATAATTGCTAACCGCATGCATATGTTTACCACATTTCTGGTGATTTATCATTAAATGAACCTGTTCCTTCTTCAAATGTATTCATAGAGAAGATATAAATGTGACATCTTTATTAGTACTTTATCAAGGTGAAATGTTGAGTCTTTCACTTAAACTTTTTATTTTGATTTAAGCATTCTCACAGATTTTTATAAATAATGACCAGCTTGCTGAATCTACAAAACAAAAAAGTCAGTCAAATAGCTATTAAACTCAGTTCTAAGATTAAAAAATAATACTGTCTTTTTTTTAGTCACTCATTTAACACATTGGAAAGGCAGTGTATTTCTTTGTAGAAAATGTGAATTCAAAATTTTAAAGAAAGGAAAAACTTAAAGAATTCAGATCAACTATGTAAATGATTAATGTACTTTTCCACGTTTTTCTATGTACATATGTTATTGAGACAACTGGGATCTTAATATTCGTATGAGTTTATATCTATTTTCCAATCGATATACCGATGTGAACATCTTCCACATCACAAATTCTTCCTCTTACAGCTTCAGTGTCCTTCTGCTTGAAGTACGTATCATATTGTAAACAATTAAATAAGTACCCTTCACTCTGATGATTAGATTCAAGAAGTGTCCCTCTGGTTTCACCCTATAGCAAACACAGCACTGCCTGCTCATGGGCCATCCTCACAATTCTAGCTAGTTTGAAAGCTATAGTTGCAGGGAGGGCATCCATGCGTCTTATGAAGAGTCTTCCTTGTTTTTACTCATCTGTGCTTTGTCAAGCATGATGTTCTTTCCCAGCCACGGGCTATCCCAATGACATGTCCTAAACCTTGCTTTTGCATTTCTAAGGAGCACTCTGGCTGCACCTCAGTCAAAGACATAAATTTCCAGCAGCCCGTGGTGGTTTCAATCTTCCTCATCAGCACCATCAATCAAATGCGTCCATTTTCCTGCCGTCTTCTTCATTCATTGTCCAGCTTCCACGGCATTAGATGAGAGTGAAAACCACCTGACAAGAGTCAGGGACCCCTTCATCCTCCAAGGGACAGCTTTGCTCTTCACTAGAAAGAGGTCTTTTATAACAGCTTTGCCCAGTGAGGTACATCATTCAGCATCAGGATCGGTTATTCCATGAATGTCGCTTGAGATCCAAGAAACGGGAAGTCCTTGACAACTTCAATTTTGTTTCTCCGTTTATCACACAATTGTCGCCTGAGCCCATGGCGAGGATTTTTATTTTCTTGACATTGAGTTACAGTCCATACTGAAGGCTGCAGTCTTTGACTTTCTTCGGGAAGTACTGTAAGTCCTTAGTATATAAAGCTCTTTGACAGATGTTTTTTCCAGAATATTAGCCATCAACACACAAACACCAGCACTGCAAAGCATAACTATCATAAATTGTTTCATTTTGTTGGGAGGAAGTATTTCATTATTTTTGACTTGCATTTCCCTGATGGCTAATGAAATGGAGAATATTTGCATGCTTATTTTCTTCTCAGAATAATCTTTTCAATAGCTTTGCCATCCTTATAGTGCTGTGAGTAGAGTTTTATTCACATGCTATTTCTAGAGCAATGGTTGTGTATCACACTTGCAAATATTTATCTTTTTCAATCCATGTCTTTATGTATAATAATTCCACCACGTTTGTTTTATGTTTCTTGTCAATTCATTTTTAGATTGATGTGCCCTTAGTCATACCAGAGGTTAGTACTTCTCTATCACTTTGCCATTCTGGAGTTCATGAGCAGATTTGTCCTTCATTTTAAGCCTCTAATAGATAAATTATTAAAATTTGTTTTTTCATACCTACTTTTTGCTTTATTATGAAAGTTACTGTAAGGTAATTTTAAAACATTTTATTTTACGCAGTTAACTATACATAATTTTTTACATATTCTTTAAAATTAATAATCTTTTGAGATTGACTAAACTTAATAGTTAATGTCCTCACCTATATTCATCAAGTTTATTTAGCAGTTTTAACTCTGAAACCAAAATGTTTTTTAATTTATTTGTCAAGTATGCTTTTCTTATTATTATTATATTCCAATATAGCTGGTGGTCTTTCTATCCTCTTGTGTTGAGTACTTGCTTCACTGATTTTCTATGTTAGTTGCAATAGGAAATGATTTTGAGGATAAAATTTATATATCTAATGACCTCAACTCTTGTTCTTTTATCAATAATTTGGAGATCAAAAAAAATAATAATAATTTGGAGATCAATGGAAAAAACATAATTAGTATCACAATCTCTAACTAGTAGCCATTGTAGATACGGGTCATAACCTTGCTGAGCTTCACTTTTCATTCATAGAAATGTTAAAAACCAGAGCAGTATCCAAAAAGTTGATTTTGATAAAATGAGGGAAATAATGAAGGATATGGAGTAATTGAAGAATATAATTTTCACTAATGTCAAGGTTCATATCCTAAGAGGGAAAATGTGCAGCAAATCCACACACTTCCAAACTGACACCTAAAAAGCACACTCTGCCCTATTAATTATGGTGCTTCCTTATTCCATAGTTCCATATACTGTTTTCTAGAGAGAGACATAAGGTATTTTTTAAATTGACTTTTGATATCTAAATGTGATAGAAGTTGTACAAGTTTGAAACAAACTTGAGATATATTGCATCCTGATTTCTAACTTATAATTTCCAGGTATCCTTTTCTCCAAATGTATTGAATAATTTATACCTTTAAAGACAAAAATATGCTAGTCTTAGATGATTCTGTTTGTATGTAAAGTAAGATCACAGATCTAACTTCCACTGTGGCCTCAAAGTTGTATTCAATTCTGTTCATTTAGAAACATGACTATTTCCTAATTTGAAATTAATCTCACCTGATGATTAGTTTTCATCCTTTATCAAGTGTGCCTCGGTGGCGTTAGTAACTAAAAAAGGGATGAGCTGAGAGGAGTTTCATCCATTCAAGATCCTGCTCCTCTCTGTGGGTCCTTTTTGAAATCCCTGTTGAACTGTGGGAGAACATATTAAGACAATGGCTTAAATACAGTCTACGGAAGCATAGTCACAGATAAGGTGCAATGCATGTCAATGGCCACAGATCACATATGTGTGTTTCAGTCTATGAGTATATATGTGTTTGCTTTTGTGTGCATGTGAGTGTGAGTAAATTCATTTGTCAATGACTGTGAATGTATGAGTGTGTAAAAGAATGTATATGAGTTCATAGATAGAGGGGTATGAGTTGTATTTGCATATGTGTCCTGTGGCTGCATGGAGGTCTGCAGGTGAGTGTGTGGATATGTGTAAATGTGAGTATATGGATGTGAATCTCCAAGTGACTGTGTACAAGAAGACTCAAAACAAAACAAAACCCACTGCAATCTGGTCCGGGCTGACTCATAGCAAACTTCTGTGGCTTTCTGAGCCAGTAACTGTTGATGGGAGGAGAAGACCCAGGCTTTCTGAAGAGCTGCTGGTAGTGTCAAACTGCCAATCAAGTGAATCACAACCCAAGGAGTAACTACTTCACCACCAGGGTTTCTACATCCTCATTGCGGGACTAAAATTTTACTCCAACTGAACTTAGCTCAGCTTTTCCATCGCTCTTTCAGGAAACAGGTATTTCTGACTATAATTATTCCCTTTAATTGGCACATATCTGTCCTCAATATGGTCCTTGTATTATTTGCAGATAAATCAATAACCAAATGCCATGCTGAACTCATGGGGAGAGAAAACAATGTGACAGAATTCATTCTGCTCGGCCTGACACAGAACCCAGAGGTGCAGAAACTCCTCTGTGCTGTGTTTACAATCTTCTACCTGTTCACTTTGGCAGGAAATCTGCTCATTGTCGTGACCATCACCACCAGCCCAGCCCTGGACTCCCCAATGTATTTTTTTCTGTCATTTCTGTCCTTCATAGATGGCATCTTGACATCTACCATAGCCCCCAAAATGATTGTTGACTTACTGGCTGAAAAGAAAACCATCTCCTTCAGTGGCTGCATGACTCAGCTCTTCACAGAGCACTTCTTTGGAGGAGTTGAGATCCTTCTACTCACGGTAATGGCTTATGACCGCTATGTGGCCATCTGCAAGCCCCTGCACTACATGACCACCATGAACCGACACATGTGTGCTCTCCTGGTGGCCCTGGCTTGGGCTGGAGGATTTCTTCATGGTCTGATTCAAGTTCTTTTTATGGTCTCATTGCCCTTCTGTGGTCCCAATGTGATTGACCATTTTATCTGTGATCTTTTCCCTCTGCTAAAACTCTCCTGCACCGACACACACATCTTTGGACTCTTTGTTACTGTCAACAGTGGGTTGATGTGTGTTCTCATTTTCTCTTTTCTGATCACCTCCTATGTCCTCATTCTTCTCTCGCTAAGAAGTCACAGCTCAGAAGGACAACAAAAGGCCCTTTCCACCTGTACATCCCATATCACCGTAGTCACCTTATTCTTTGTGCCCTGCATATTTGTCTACCTTCGACCCACAATCACCTTCCCCATTGACAAAGCAGTGGCTGTGTTTTATACTACGGTCACCCCTATGCTAAACCCTCTAATCTACACCCTCAGAAATGCAGAGGTGAAAAATGCCATGAGGAAGCTCTGGAGTCACAGAATAATTAAAAATCCAGTATAATAGATATGATAAAAACAATATCCATTCATATTTTAAAACCATTTTAATTAACTCCAGAATAGTGGTTTTGAACTACTGCTAGAATAGTGGTCTTGATTTGTGTGTTGAACTACACTTTGTCTCCTTGATATCTGCAATCTTTATTGTTCCTTTTTCTTTTATCTCTTTGACTTTTTTCATTTGGTAATCATACCTTTTAATTTTGAAATAATTATACATGTACAGAAAGTTGCAAAATTGGTACAGTGGCATTCATCAACTCTTTATCCAGTTTTTTTTTTCAATAAGGAATATCTTATATAGTTACAGTACAACTTCAAAATTCAGAAATTTACATTGGCACAATACTTTTAACTAGATAAGAGACCTTATTCAGTTTTACCACATTTTACATGAATTCATTATTATGTTTACGTGTTATTCTATGCCCTTTTAGCACAAGTATAATTACATAAAGTGTAAGTACATAAAGATGCATAACTGTTCCATCACCATAAAGGATTTTATTTTTCTATCTGTGCTCCCACCAGTTCTTAAGGGTGTTTCCAGTTTGGGACTATTAAAAAGAAAACAGTTGCAAACATTCATAAGCATGTTTTTGTGAAGATATGGGCTATCCTTTCTCAGATAATGTGAAAGGAGCATATTACTGAGTGGCATGATGATTATACATTTAACTTAAAAGACATTTCCAAATTCTTTTCCTGAGTGGTTATACCATCTCAGATTCCCATCACCAATGTTTGATAGATCCAGGTTTTCTGTTCAAAATTCAACAGCATTTAGTATTATCAGTATTTTTCCCTTTAGCCATTCTGGTCAATGTTTTTAATGCTATCACAATGTGATAATGATTATTTATTTTGTCAGATAATGATACGTAAGATCTTTCCATATGTTTACTCCCACTCATAAATATTCTTCATTGAAATATCTATTCATCTTCTCTGCCCAATTCCTGACTTTTTTACTTTGGAGTTTTGAACACCTCTTGTATTTTCCAGAAGAGGGTACATATATATAAGCTGTGTATTTAAGTTCCTTCCATTGGTAGCTTATCCTTTCTTTTCCTTTAGTTTTACACAAAGCAAGTTTTTTTTTATTTTGATGGAGTCTGATTTGTTAATGTTTTACTCTGGCGATTCAGGATTTTACAAGAAAGACTAAGAGTCCATCACTTCTACTGGATCCTGAAGATTTTCTGGAAATTTTTACTTCAATGTTTTATATTTTGCATTTAAGGCTATAATTCCTTTTGAGTTAATTTCTATTAAAAGGAAGATGTTTTAGGGGAGGGGAAAATTAAAGAAAGAGGTTTGGGTTGAAGTTCATACACTTGAGGAGTCCTATGGATGCCCACTTGTCAAAAAGCTATCCTTCCTCTATTGACTTGCCCGTGTACCTTTGACAAAATTGCTTGGGTGTGTTTGTACTGGTCTGTTTCTGTGTGTCCGTGCTCTTCCAGCATGGAGGCCATGAGAAGAATGGGAATTCCAGGACAACTCATTGTGCTCATGAGAAACATGTACATGGGTCAAGAGGCAGTTGTGTGAATAGACTGTAACAAGGGAAAACTGCATGGGTTAAAATCAAGAAAGACGTGTGTCAGGGTTTTATGCTCTTATCATACTTATTCAATCTACATGGTGATCGGTAATCAGAAAAGTTGGGTTATATGGAGAGGAATGTGGTATCAAGATTGGAGGAAAGTTTATTACTGACCTGGGATATGCAGATGACACAATTTGCTTGCTGAAAGTGAGGAGAAATTGAAGCATTTGCTGATGAAGATCAGAATTGCAGTTTTCAGTATGGATTACAACTCAATGTCTAAAAAATTAAAAATTACTCAAAGTGGATCAATGGATAACCATGAATAATAGAGAAAAAGTTGAAGTTTTTAATGTTTTTGTCTTCCTTTAATCAACAATTACTGTTCATGGAATAAAGGGATAAAATAACAAGTCAAGGGATAAAATAACACATTGAATTGAGTAAATCTGCTGTACAATATCTCTAAATAATTTTGAAATGTGGATATTACTATGAGGTCTAAGCTGTGTCTACCCCAATCCATGGTATTTTCAATTGCCTCATTGGCATGTGAAAGTTGAGGATTGAATAAAAATCACCTAAGAAGAATGTGTGCATTTGAACTATCGTGCTGGTAAAGGATCTTGAAAGTACATGGACTGACCAAAGAGGAAAAAATAGAGAGGCTTTATCTCATATCGTTTGGACATGTTGGCAAGAGAGACCACTCTCTGAAGGAGGCCATCATGCTTGGTAAAGTACGGAGACAGTGGGAAGAAAGAAGGTCCTCTAGAAGATGGATCGATACAGTGACTGCCACAATGCACTCAAATGTAAGAACTGCAGGGTGGGCACAGGGCCATGCAGTGCTTCCTTCTGTTGTCTATAGGGTTACTATGGGTCAGAACCACCGCTTTGGCTCCGAACAACAACAAAAACCTTGTTTGCCTGAAATGGAGCCAGGTGATTGAGTTCAGTTCCTTACCTGAAGGAAGACTAAGGTCATGGTCTTGGAGATTTCAACAGTCTCTCTGTCTTACCAATGATTATAGTCCTTTTTTATGATTTTGAGCTTTGTTCCACATTTTTCTCTCATTCCATTCAAGACCTTCTAATGCTATCTCTTTCAGAGCAATTGTAGCAGTAGTTGGGCACTACCTAGTTTTTCTGGTTTTAGGCTTTTGGAGATTGCCTTTGTGTGGTTCATTAACCTATTGGACTAAGTGTTTCCATGCACATGTTACTTTCATCACTCTCCCCTCCTGCTGACACAGAGAAACCAATAATTATTCGGTAGATGACTTCTTCTAATGAGACTGTAAGACCCCTGTCACTACTCACCAAATTAGAGGGTAGAACTTTGTCTTTGTGGACTGTATTATGAAAATTTGATCTTGGTGTCTCCAGAGAATTTTGTCCTGGGCACACAGGCCAAGTGACATGTTCTCTCATAGTATTTGGTAATGTCTAAAAAGTTTTCATGACTTTGTCCCCTGCATGCTCCCCTACTTTCTTAGACATATTTGCAACGAAGTTTAGCTGAACTAACAAGTCAATTCTAACTCATAATGAGGCTACAGGACAGAATAATAGAACAGCTCCCTGTGCATTCTAAAGCTGTACATCTTAAGGGAGCAGAAAGATTCATCTCTGGCACAAAATCCACCAAGGAGTTCATACTGCTGACTCCTGCTTAGCACCACACCACAGCCCCTCAGGAAATACCCATGTACAAACAGCCTATCAAGCATGTGTCTATACGTGGGTATACTCCTACACTTCCACAACCAGTCAACCTGCTTGCAGTCTGTCAGTGCATCTGACATTGCTGATAGTGCATAGACCATTGCTACCACAATATTGTATAGATATAACAGTGTTTCTTTTTGCTGTCTTTAAGTCTCACATGTTTCCTATTGTTTTTCCTGCCTCTATCGTATTTTTCTCATATTCCTCTTATGGTTTAGTGCATTTCTTTTCACCTGACCTAACATGTGTTGACCTTTTAACAAGTAACTTACCTTCCCTCCCCATCCTACCCCCACTTAATAGTTATCAAAAAATGTTCCATTTAGTGTGAAAATCATCTTAAAATAATGGTTTCATGCACTTTTGGTCCATCAGTGGTAATTTCATTCAGAATAATGTCTTTCACATCAGTCCATGTCACACATGTTTACAGATTTATCACTATTTTGCATTATTATATAGTATTCCATTGGGTGTATACAGGTGAGTTCATTTATGCATTCTTCCACTGAGTTCATATAGATTGTTTCCATATTTTTGCTATTTTGAATAATGTTTGGATAAACATGTGTATAACTATTTATGATTCAGTTCTTAGAACATTAGGATATACACAAAATAGAAGAATTGCAGACTTTTATGATCTTGCCATATCCAATTTTTGTGTGTGTGAGAGAGGAAGCATCGTGCTTTTTGCCATAGTGACTGCACCATTTTACATTCCTACCACCAGTGAAAGATGTGGCCAGTCTCTTCAGACCTTCACTCATATTTGTGGTTTGCTGCTATGCTTTTTAACTTAGCTGTTCATGCAAGGGTGAAGTGATAGACCTGAAGACGAGCTTCTACGTTTCCCTCTTCTCTTCTTCTCTTCAGTGGTAGCTCACTGCTGTTTTAGTTTGCATCACTCTAGTGATTAGCCATCACAAAAAATTCTTTATATGCTTGTTGATGCGTTTGTGTTCTTCATGAAGTATCTTTTTCATGTCTTCTATCCAATTTAGTTGGATTGTTTTTTGCATTGACATTTTAATTACTACTCTCATTATTGGTCCTGAGGAGTATATCATCCAGGATTCCTTGTGTTCAAAGCTCTTATTTGTATCAGTTTACAAATGTTGGTCTAGTCAGATTTGTAAGGTAGAATTGGGGTAGTGAGAGTTGCAGGTAGGAAGCATTAAAGAATTAGAACTAATCCTCCATCTTATGAAGGCTTTCCCTCATTTTTGCTGTTCCTCTACTATATCTTATGTTGATTATGTAGTAAAGAAGTAATAAAAAGTGGATATGGAGTCATTTCTGGTTCTTGAGGGTCTCCATGTGCTTTAAAGTAAAACTGTGCCATGGGGTTTAACTGACAGTGAATGTTGTGTTGTGTAATTAATTAAGCTTGACTTCCTAGTTGACTCTAGGTAGATTCAGAAGGTCTCTTAGTAACCTAGCGTGTAACCATTTGTGTCACAGAAGATCTCCTAAAAGATAAATATGCAACCATTTAATAAACAATTCATTGAATGGGAAGATCAATTCTCCTCTATTTTCTTGAACCCAGGGACCACACACCAAATATCCGTGTGTCACTACCATATTTTGCAAGCCATTCTTTAAGTAGGATCACTTGATTGGTTCCCAGAGGTGGTGTGTCACATTCAGGATGCAACCTTTAGGAGCCAATGTGCTGCTATCAGTATTGTTTGTCTCTGATGCAGCAGTCCTGGACATAAAGTGCGGTACATGGTGTAGAAAAACAAACATAAGAAAGCTCTGAGGGGTTGTGCTCCATAATGTGTGTTTCTCCCATTAAGGAAGCATCTAGCAACTTGCTCTGAGTTAGTGCACCTAGTGGCATCACCTGGGAAGGTACTTTTCTGGTCACAGTGAATTTATTCCTAATAGCGGTTTTCTATGAACCTCATTTTTTTGTGTGTGAAGGCTGATTTAAGAGAACAGTACACAGCTTTGAAATTTTGTTTCCTGTTCAGGAAAATTTCTGTAGAAACTGTTGAACTGTTAACCCAGCTTACAAGTACACACTGTGAGAAAAATTCAAGTGGGCAGGTGGGTTTCTCATTTCATGAAAGCTGAACCATCAATTGATAACAAATCTTATTCTGAATATCAGTCAACTTCTTGAATAGATGAAAATGTCCATCAAAATGGGGCACTTGTGCTCAAAGAACAAAGATGGACCACTGAAGAGATGGGTAAATTTTCTGGCCTATGTTGGAGCTTGCTTCAGCAAATTTTAACAGAAGATTTGAGAATGAGAAAGGAAGATACAAAATGTGTACCTTGTGGTCTCACTAACCAGCAAAAAGTATGTCAACTAGAAACATGCCATACTTTAAAAGAATAGATCCTAAATGACCCAGACATTGTTTCCAAGATAATGAGACACGTGCTATTCTTAAGACCCCAAAAGCAAACATCAATCAAACAGTGGAATATGTCATCATCACCTCGGTCAAAAACATCTCATCAAGTGAAATCCAAGATCAAGATTATGTTCATTTGTGTTTTGGCGTTAAGGGCAGGGACATTTGGAGTTCATTGTACTAGGTCACACTCTAATCAAGTTTTCTCTTTAGATGTTTTGAAAATGCTGCATAACAGTATGCAACTAAAAAGTCCTAATTTTGGCAAATGGGGGACTGGTTTTTGCCAATACAATGATGCACCTGCTCACACAGCCATTTCAGTGTGTCAGTTTGGGGGAGAAAACAAAATGTCACTCTTGCCCCATATACCTTAATCACCTCTCCTTGCTCCACACAGCTTCTTTTTGTTTCCATGAATGACGAGGAACACATGGCACAGAGACTTGAGACATAGAAAAAGTGAAGGAAAAAATGCAAGGGAGAAACTGCCAGCCATCCAAAGACATGAGTTTGAGAAAATGATTCCAAGAATCATTTGTCAGCAGAGTTGGAAAATGTATTACACGTAATGAAGAGTACTTTGAAGACAATAAAGTTCTTTTGTATAATAAACTTAAATACATAGATTGAAAATAAAACTCCAGGCTTTGGGGGGAAGAGGAGTATCCCTTATACACACTGAGTTGGTAGGTATACACAGAGAAAACAACATGGATTGCTGAGTAATTAATTACAAGGGGTTAGCTGCTACAGCAATCACCAAAATTATAGTGGATTTTGTCTGAAAAGGAAACAAAGTTTTGTTTGTTAAGACACGGATATTGTAGGATCCACTTGTTGCTACACCACAACACAGCTTAACGTGCCTATGGCATTGATTAACTTTGCCTTTAAAAAAAACTTTTAAAATCAAGACAGCAGCTAAAGACAGCTCTTGCATTCATCTTAACCCTCAAATCATAAGGACATCTAAATAAATGTCCTTACAAATTCAATTCTAATTAGTGTCTTTTTCTGCTTCAGTGGAAAACATTACAAGAAACAAAATATTCAAACCATAGATGTATAAATTTTGATCATTTTGCACCTTACCTATCTGACAAGACAATGCTGAAAAAAGTATGCAATCATATGCTACCAAGTGTCTATGAAAGGATAAGCTCTAATGTGAAGCAGGTCTCTGGTGCTTCTTGGACATCTTTCCTGGCACTTTGGGAATGTTTCTTCTATTCTTCTCAGACCATGTTCCAGGTCTTTATCAATTCCATCCAGCCACTTCCCTACAAACTTCCCTTTTCAATCAGATAAAAAAAAACTTGCCTCCTACTTGTCAGGAAAATGTGGTTTTGAGATCCTTGGGGCTGAGTCATATCAACCTTATGGGCAACATCACAAAGCACTGCCAGTCCGGCACCCCCACTGCAATTGTTCTTCTGTTTGAGCCCCTTTTTGCAGCCGCTGTGTCCATCTCGCTCCCTGACGCTCTCCCTCCTTTTCACTGACCCTCCACCTTACCAAGCAGGATGTTCTTTCCAGGGTCTGTCCTGACAACATGTCTAAAGTACGTGAGACTAAGTTTTGTCATCTAGTGCTAAGGAGCGTTCTGACTATACTTCTTCCCAGAGAGATTTGCTTTTTTCTTTTGGCAGAATTCTTCATCGGCACCATAATTCAGATGCATCAATTCTTGGTTATTCCAAGTCTAACTCTCACATGCCCAAAAAGTGATTGAAAACGCCAGGGTTTGGGCCAGGTGTACCTTAGTCCTCAAGGTAATGTTCTTGCTTTCCAACACATCCAAACAGTCTCTACAATAGGCTTACCCAATGAAGATGGTAAATGTGAGCTCTACCGATTTCTAGCTTTTGAACCTTTAATGATGCTCACAGTGAGCACCAATTAATTTCTTTCTTCACAAAATGCACTATCTCACTTATAAGGATTCTTGCAATATCAGATGAGAAACTACACTTAGCAGAGTCATGATAAAAAGGACCCACGTAGTGGTTACTTCTCATTATACCACATACACTTGATCTCTGGCTAACCTTTAAGGAACCTCAAATACATTGCCAAATTTTTCATGCAGAAAATATCAAACACTTAAGGAAATACACGGATTTCAGAGGAATAGCCCATGAATCAATATTCCATACTCCAAAACTTGGTCTTTAGTCTCTCCTAATTTCCATATTTGCCCAGAACCTCACCAACCATGAGTAAAGAAGACAAGCTATCCATTCCAGTTGAGATAATTTGTCTAGAACCAGGGTTGCAGACACCATGAGCTCTGACCTCCTGTAGGGAGGACTAAAGACAAAAGTAAACCTTTCTCGTCTGTTAGGCACCATTCTAAGCCCTTGAGATATATGACCTCATGTAACCTCCATCACATGTACTGTTACCATTCTCTTTGTCAATTTGGAGACTGATATTAAAAGAGGCTGAAGAACTGACCCAAAATTGCTACTCTAAAAAATAGAAGTAGGAGAACACAAAGTATATTGAACTCCAAACGTCTTACTCTTAAGCATGGTTCAGCTTTACATAGTCAAATACTCATAGAATTTATACATACATAATTTATATTAGAAAGCAGTTGCTCTATCCTATATATCTCTATCTTTCGAAGAGCTGAAGAAAACCAACAATTCTGCACCAACCTAGATGCTTTTTTCAAATATTCCTACTTGGTCCTTCCCCTGACTCTGTGAACCAGATATTTTTAGTATTGGTTTATAGACTCTGATTGGGTCCTATGATGATAACTAGAACTTTCTGTAACTTTTCTCCCAGATGCTAAATAGCATTTCTCCACCACAGGCATAGACAAGTCCACTAACTCACCTCAGCTACTTTCCACCCACGTGGTCACAGATGTACATATCTCAAGAGAGCACACAGTAAACTGCTGTGATTGACATCTTGGCTGATGTTGCTAATTCTAAACCTCTGGGGCACGGAACTCAGAGCAGCACTAATTCTTACACTTGAGTACCAATCTGTTTAAATATATCTCTGAAATCATGCACGATCATGTTGATAATGAAAAGGCTATTGAGTCACATGGAAGATCGTAAGGTCAACAAGCCTTTGATAAGAGATGCTGTTTGTCTCTGAGTTGCTAATCTAGTTGGATCCAGTTTCCCTAGTACCAGAGGAGCTATCTCTCTCTATGCCTAACATTGCCTTTCTAAGAAAAAGCCTTCAAAGAGCTGACTTCAAGGACCACAACAGCAAGGCAAGTTTCAATTGTTGCTGAATTCATGATATTCAGAATTCCTATTTTGTCTACTTTAACATAGTCTATTATTTTCAGGGTGTTAAATCAGATGAGAGCTCAAATCCAGTAGCTTATAGAACAATTTTCATCTGATCATCAAGAAAGCAAGACAGGCAATTATGTAGTAAAGAAACTTGGAGACAGATGTACCCAATGGGTTAGAATTGTCCTGGTGTATTTTTTAAGCTTAAATCTCTGGAAGTGTTCTCATTAAAGAAAGTATTATCTGAGCTGGGATGCTGTGACCACACTCATGAAATGGTGTAAGCCTATGGAATAAAAGAAAACTTAGCCATGAACTCAGTGTTATGTTGGAAGTCTAGCTGTATTTCTAAACACTAAATAAAGAAAAAATTGTTAGACTACGGTGGGAAATGAATAACCCTGCAAATCCTGTAAAGCAGTTGATTATGGGTCAGTGATTGCTAACTCCATGCAAATGTTTACCGCAATTATGGTGATTTCTCATTAAGGAAACTGTTCTTTCTTCAAATATGGTCAGCGAAGAAGATATAAATGTGACTTCTTTATTAGTACTTTCAAGGTTAAAAACACTGTGAGTCTTTACCTAAAACTTTTTTATTTTGATTTAAACATTGTCATGAATTTTTATAAATAAAAATCCTGATCTACAAAAAAAGCAGCCAAATAGCTATAAATTCAGTCCTGTGGTAGAAAAACAATAATAAATCTTTTTTATTTAAACATTTAAGACATTGGAAAGGTAGTATATTCGTTTGTAGCAAACATGAGTTCAAAAATTTTTTAAAGAAAGGAAAACTTACTCTTGATCTCAGAATTCAGATACACATGTAAATGTTTAATGTACTTTTCCCTGCTTTTCTATGTCGATACATTATTGAGCAACTCAGATCATAGTATGTGTGCCATTTATATCTGTTTTGTACTCAATATTCCAATGCAAATACTTTCCACATCACAAATTCTTCTTCATACAGCTTTAGTGTCCATCTGATTTAAGTGTACATCATAATTTGAACAATTAAATAAGTACACTTCACTGTGATGATTAGATTCAAGAACTGCCCAGTTGATTTCACCTTATAGCAAACAAAACACTGCCTGCTCCTTGGCCATCCTCACAATCCTTGCTATTTTTAAAGCTCTTTTTGCAACTACTATATCCATCCATCTTAGTCCTTTCCCAGACATTGGTCTATACTGTCAACATGCCCAAAGCATTGTTTCTTCATTTCTAAGGAGCACTCTGGATGCACCTCATTCAAGAAAATAAATTTCTGACCAGCCATGGTTATTTCAATATTATTTATCAGCACCATAAATCAAATGCACCAATTTTCCTGCAATCTTCATTCGTTCCTGCAAAATTCATTGTCTAGCTTTCATAGCATTAGATGACACTGAAAACCACATGACTAGAGAAGGGACACCTTTATTCTCAAAGTGATAGCTTTGCTCTTTAATAGAGAGAGGTCTTTTATAACAGATTGGCCTAATGGGATACATCATTCAATTTCAACTTCCTGACCACTGGTTCCATCAGTGTTCATTGTAGGTCCAAGTAAAATGAAGTCCTTGACAACTTCAATTTTGCTTCTCCAATTTTCATGCAATTGTCTACTGAGCCCATGGTGAGGATTTATATTTTCTTTACATTGAGTTACCGTCCATACTGAAGGCTGCAGTCTTTGATTTTCTTCTGGAAGTCTTTCAAGGCCTTAGTATATAAAGCCCTCTATCAAGTGTGTTTTCTACAGTACTAGCTATCAGCACTGCATAACATAACTGTCATAAATCATTTCATTTTGATGAATAGAAGCATTTCATTATTTCTAACTTGAATTTCCCTGATGACTAATGAAATGGAAAACATTTTTATGCTTATTTTTTCTGAGAATTAACTTTTCAGTAGTTTTGTCAACCTGTTAGTGCTGTGAGTAGTTTTGTCAGTGCTTGTGATAGCCTAGGTAAACTAGAGAAACAAATCCCCAGAAATTCATATATGTAAAAGAGATTTTTATATATGGTAAGTGTGTACTCAGAAAGCATTCCCAATCAAGTCCAGTCCAAGCCCATAAGTCCCACTTAGCCCATATGTCTGACATTGATCTACAAAATCCTCCTCAAACTCACAAAACTGGAGGATCACAGGTCAGTGGGTAGAAAGTCTTTGAATCCACTGGTAATGTAAGGATCTCAGCACTGGCAGGGGTCTCCCTGCAGCTTTTCCAGCACCCAGGGCTGCATCAAGGTAAGTCTATGTGGCTTCTCTTCTGGGGTGTTTCATAAGAAGTGAGCCTGACCAGCTGACGCCAGGAATTCACTAAGACAGCTGCACCATGGTTTGACCATCAGAGAGCAAGAGACCCAAGAACAAAAAAGGCAAGGCTCGCTGAGCCATTTATGTCTCTGTCCTTCAATTTATCCCATACATGTTTATCAGCCAGTCTGGCACAAGCAGTCTTAACTACCTCAGTGCTACTTCTAGAATAGCAGTCGTTTATCACATTTGTAATCCATATCTTTATGTACAATAATCCCATCACGTTTGTCTTATGTTTCATGTCACTGCATTTTTAACTTGATATGTCCTTCATCATACAGAGGTTAGTACTTATCTATCACTTTGCCATTTTGGAGTTCATAAGCAGATTTATGCTTCATGTTAAGCCTCTAATACATGAATTATCTAAATTTTGATTCAGCTTCTCCTTTTTCCTTTATAGGCTAGATGACTGTAAATTAATTTTAAAATGTTTTATTTTATCCAGCTCACTATGCATGCTAATATTTTACATGCTCTTTCAAATTAATATTCTTTTGAGATTGACTAAACTTAATAGTCAATGTTCTCGACTATATTCATCAGGTCTATTAGTAGTTTTTAATCTGAAACCAAAATCTTTTAAATTTATTTATCAGGTATGCTTTTCTTTTGTCTTATATATTTAATTTTGCATTGAAATGTTTCTCAAGTAAAACTGGTTGTTTGTCTAGCCTCTTGAATTAAGTATTTGATCTGCCAATGTTATATCTTACGATTTTAATAGGCAAAGATATTTAAGGTACAGATTATCTGATAATCTCAACTTTTGATCTCATCAATAATTTGGAAAATATGAGAAAAATATAATTAGCATCACAATTACTGATTAGTAGCCATGGTTGAGATGAGATGGATCTTAGTCTTACTGATCCTGACTTTTCATTCATAGAAAAGTTAAAAACCAGGACACCATCCAGCTGATTGATTCTGCTAAAATGGAGGAAATAATGAAGGGTATGGAGAAACTGAATAATTTATTTATCACTAATGTCAGATTTCATATCGTAAGGGGAAAAATACGCAGCAATCATACACTTCCAAACTGACACCTAAAAAGCATACTCTGGTGCTTCTTTTCCCCACAATTTAAAACTCTGTTTTCTGGACAGAAGCAGAGGATATTTCATAATCTTCCTTAAATTGACTTTTGAAATCTAAATGTAACAGAAGCTGGACAAATTTGAAATAAAATTGGGGTAAGTTGCATCGTGTTTTCTAACTTAGTGCCTTCAGGTATCTTTTTTCCAGATGTGTAGGATAATTTATAACATCAAGGACAATAATATACTAGTCTTACAAAATTCTGTTTGTGTGTAGAATAAATCTAACTCCCATGGTGGCCTCAAACTTGTTTTCAGTTCTGTTCATTTGGAAATATGGCTAACTTCTAATTTGAAATTGATGATTTGCATTCATCCTCTAACAAGTCTGCCTGAGGGGCATTAGTAACTAAAAAGGGATGAGCTGAGAGGACTTTCATGAATTCAAGATCCTGCTCCTCTCTGTGGCTCCTTTTTTTAATTCCTGTTTTTCTATGGGAGAAAATATTAAGGCAATGACTTTAAGAGGGTCTACTCAAGTGTAGTCACAGAGCAGGTGCCATGTTTGTGAATAGCCATCGGCATACATATGTGTTTAAGTCTATGTGTGCTTCTGTATGTAAATATGTGATTCTCTATTTGAATGTATATGTGCATGCTTTTGTGTGCATCTGTTATTGTGCAAATATGTGGAAGTATTTGTACATATATGGGTATGAGTTGTAATTGTGTGTGTGGTGTGGCTGTATGAAGGTCTGCAGGAGAGTGTGTAGATATGTGTAAATGTGAGTATGTGGATGTGAATGCCCAAGTGAATGTGTACAAGAAGGCTCAAAGCAAAACAAAACCCACTGCAATCTGGTCCAGGCTGACTCATGGTAAACCCCTGACGCAGTAACTGTTGATGGGAGGAGAAGACCCAGTCTTTCTGAAGAGCTCCTGGTAGTTTCAAACTGCCAGTCACGTGATTCACAGCTCAAGGAGTAACTGCTCCATCACCACGCTTCCTATATATTCATTATGTGACCAAAAATATAATCCAACTAGACTTAGCTCAGGCTTTCCATCCATCTTACAGAAAACACATAATTCAGACTGAACTTATTTTGCTTAATTAACATGTATCTGCTATGATTGCAATCCTTGTTTTATTTGCAGGGTAATCAGTATTCGTGCCCAACACTAGATTCATGGGGAGAGTGAACAATGTGACAGAATTCATTCTGCTTGGCCTGACACAGAACCCAGATGTGCAGAAACTCCTCTGTGCTGTCTTTGCAGTCATCTACCTGCTCACCTTGGCAGGAAACCTAATCATTGTTCTGACCATCACCACCAGCTCATCCCTGGGCTCCCCCATGTATTTCTTTCTATCATTTCTGTCCGTCATTGATGGCATCTTCACATCTACCATGGCCCCCAAAATGATTATTGACTTACTGGCTGAAAAGAAAACCATCTCCTTCAGTGGCTGCATGACTCAGCTCTTCGCAGAGCACTTCTTTGGAGGAGTTGAGATCCTTCTACTCGTGGTGATGGCCTATGACCGCTATGTGGCCATCTGCAAACCTCTGCACTACATGACCACCATGAACCGACACATGTGTGGTCTCCTGGTGGCCCTAGCCTGGGCTGGAGGATTTCTTCATGGTCTGATTCAAGTTCTTTTTATGGTCTCATTGCCCTTCTGCGGTCCCAATGTGATTGACCATTTTATCTGTGATCTTTTCCCTCTGCTAAAACTCTCCTGCACAGACACACACATCTTTGGACTCTTTGTGGCTGCCAACAGTGGGCTGCTGTGTATGCTCATTTTCTCTTTTCTGATCACCTCCTATGTCCTCATTCTTCTCTCCCTAAGAAGTCACAGCTCAGAAGGACAACGAAAGGCCCTTTCCACCTGTACATCCCATATCACTGTAGTCACTTTATTCTTTGTACCCTGCATATTTGTCTACCTTCGACCCACAATCACCTTCCCCATTGATAAAGCAGTGGCTGTGTTTTATACTATGGTCACCCCCATGCTAAACCCTCTAATCTACACCCTCAGAAATGCAGAGGTGAAAAACGCCATGAGGAAGCTCTGGAGCCACAGCATAATCTTAAGTAAAAATTCAAATGATTAGAAAAACTTATGTTTAAGAACACGTATGATTAATGAAGAGAATCATGGGCTTGATGTCACGCTCTGTAGGCTGAAGGACATTTAGTTCTCCTTGCTTACTGTTACATATCAAAATCTGATTAAATCTGACAGCTAAAATCCTCCCTGATGAAGATCACCTTCCCATTGACAAATCATAGGGCAAAACCAAAATCAAACCAAACTCACAGCTAATGAGCAGCGTTATAGAGCAGAGTAGAACTGTGTCTGTGAGTTTCAAAGACCGCACATCTCTCCTGGAGCAGAAAGCCTCATCTTTCCCCTGAGGAGCAGTGGGTGGTTTTGAACTACGGACCTCGTGATAAGTAGGCCAAAGTAGGCCCCTGGGCCACCAGGGCTCCTGCTATTGGTCAAAAATTCATTTATAATCAAAACTCAATTGTCACATATATTGAAATTCAAAGCATTAGATATTCAGTAGAACAATTCTACAAAAAAAAATTCAATATATAATTGATAGGTCAATTTCTTAATTATTATCCCTTTTGTTTCCTTTAGCTGTATTATAATGTCATCCATGTAATTAGGCAAAGTACTTGCATTTTTTTAAATAAAAAGCCGGATGGAATTTTGTTGGATATGAATATCTTTATTCTCAACTACTAAAGTCGAGGTAGAGTTCATAATGTGAGAGAAGTGAATGGCTTTTGCAAAAGGAGAGAGACACACTCGACTTAAACTAATAGTACGTGTTGCATAATTCCAAAAATTATATAGATAAGAAGAAAAAACGAATGCCATCTAGTTGATTCCAACTCATAGCGACCCTTAAAGATGAAGCAAAACTTCCAGCATCTCAGAACTAAATCTTTTGTTGTTGTTGTTGCTTTCTCATATTTTATTTATTTTTTATAAATCATTTTATTGGGGGCTCATAAAACTCCCATCACAATCACTACATACATCAGCTGTATGGAAGTCACATTTGCATACCTGTTGCCGTCACCACCCTGAGACATCTTCCCTCCACTTAGGCCCCAGTAAATCTTTATGCATTCAGCCAACCTTCTCCTGTCACCCAAACACCTGGTATATCTCCAATTTGTCACTATGTCCGTTCTAGGTTCTGCTCAAAATAACTTATTTTCTCATCCTAATATCAAGGAGATATATGAAAAATCTCCCAAGTATAACCAGAGAGAAACCTTTCATATGGTAGTCTAAGGTAGAAGATATTTTTAGAGTACATTTTCTCTCAAAAACATCCTTTATGATTCATCCAGCATGCAGTGTTGCACCAACAAAACATACATCATTCCTCTACTTATTGAATGCTTCCTTCCTCCCACTATCTTGACACAGCTTTTACAAATCTGCCTAGTCTGGGGTGCACACATGATTACAAATAAGAGCTCTTGACACATGGAATTCAGGACACATAAAATTCTCAGGAACAGTGGCATAAGTAGTGATATCATGAATAGAAAGGGGTGTTGTGGGTGGGGACATGGAGGGAGAACTCCTCACAAGTTTGGATATATAGCCCAGTCCCCAAGGGTATAGGTAATCAAAATGTGAGTAAGGGAGACAATAGGAAGTGTAAGACACAAAATAATAGCAATAATAGATCATTTAGATATGAAATAATTTGAGATGTCCACACTTCAAGAACAATTCTAAGAGAAAGAATCAGATTAAAACAGGAGGATGAAAATTAGGGTCAAGAAAGAATTCCAGCAGATCTGAGCAATTTTACATCTCAAAACTGCTTAAGTATGGGAGGCTGAGGTCAGAGGCTTGGATGGAAGGGAGAGAGTGATGACAGCTGCAGGAATGTGAAGAAGCATGGCACAATATATGTATTTATGTATTATGAGAAACAATGTATGAACCCCCATTAAAATGATTAAACATAAAAGAGAAAAAGAGAAAAAAACTGCTTAAGAGCAGAATTAACTCAAACAGCTAATCTTTGGTGACCTTTCACTTTATCTTCACATATAATTAAATATCCATAAGCAATACATATTATATATTTTAATATATAATTAAAGATACAATTGGCAACCCTATATCTTAAATACATAATTAAAGAAATTACTTGCAATGAAGTCAATTCCAATTAATGATAAATCCATGTAACTCAAAGTAGCACTCTGTATAGGATTTCAATGACTGTAACCAGTTGGGATCCTCAAACTTTTTAAACAAGGGGCCAGTTCATAATCTCTCAGACTGTTGGAGGGTCGGACTGTAGTTTAAAAAAAACTATGAACAAATTCACTCCAGGCCGGGCATGAGTCAGCTGCTAAGCAGAACAGGCAGCGGTGCAAAAATACCCACCGGCCATAGTTTGAGAACCCCTTCTAGAAGATGACCAAACTGTCTTCAGAGGTTCCTGTGGGTAAATTCACACAGTTAACTTTTTAATTAGTAGCTGAGCTGTTAACCATTTAATGACACCCCAAATTCCTTAAAATCATGTAGTCAACAATTCCAAATTGGAAAATCAGCTTTCTGCAATTTTGGCCGACCCATTTACCCATCACAAAATGTCTATATGTCCCTACCATCATTTCTAGTCCACTTGTTTTTATGTGGGACTATGACCGAGCTACCAAAAGCCATCTGTGTCACATTCAGGATGAAATATTTAGGAGTGAGTGTGCTGCGCCCCAGCCTTCATCATCCCTGATGCAGCTAATCGGAAAGACCTGCTGAGATGGCAGACTGTCGGGTGGAGATTGCCCTCTGGCTAGAGTTGGAAGGTTTCCATAGCTCTCTTTGATTTTAGAAAGGGAAGATAACTTAGTCTGAACAGAGAAAGTAACCTGGATACAGGTCAATGATTCTGTACATCACTAAGCGTGGAATAGATGTTGCCTAAAAAGGAAATAAATATTTCTGTGTCAGGCCATTGATGCTTCAGAATAGGTTTGTTGCAACAGCAAAGCACAGCTCCCAAGTGCATTGAATGCTATTTACAAGCTTCAAAATTATTAAGATGATGTGTTAAAATAGCTCTTGCAATGATATTGATTCTCAAATGGCATGTTGTTGTTCTTCTAACTGTTGTTAGTTATCTTCAAGTCTGTCCCAACTCAAAGCAGCTCAGTGGACAGGCGAACAAAGCACTGCACAGGTTTGAATCATTGTTAGACGTGAGCCCTTTGTGCCTCTGTTGAGTCCTTGAAGGTCTTCCTATTTTTAGCTGATCCTCCACTTTTCTGGGTGCAACGTCCTTCTCCAGGATCTGGTCCCTCCAGAAAACATGTCCTAAGTACATGACAAAATACTTCCATGATTGTTTCTTTTTTTAATCAGTTTTGGGGGGCTCATATATCGTTTATCACAATCCATACATACATATATTGTGCCAAGCACTTTCGCATACCTGCTGCCATTACCATTCTCAAAACATTTTCTACTTGAGCCCTTGATATCAGCTTTTCAGCTTTTCTCCTCTGTCCCCACTCCCCTCTCTCTCTCTCTCACTAACCTTTGATATTCTATAGATTATTATTATTTTGTCATATCTTCTACTGCTCTATGTCTCCCTTCGCTCACTCCTCCTCTGTCTATTCTCCAGAAAGGAGATTATGTAGTAGATCCTTGTACTTGGCTAACCCACCTTCCTTCCACCCTTCCGGTATCTCCCCTCTCACTGCTGGTCCTGAGGGGTTCGTCTGTCCTAGAGTCCCTATATTTCCAGTTCCTATCTGTACCTCTGTATCTCTTCCAGTTTAGCTGGAATTATAAGGTAGAATTGAAATCATGATAATTGGGGATAGGGAGCCTTTAAGAATTAGAGGAAAAACAGCTACTCTTACTGACCCAAGACATTTTGGGGTCAACAACGGAGAAACGGGGTCAGGATTATACCCTGTATGACCCAATCACACCAAGAACTAAGGGTGTGCGACAGAACATGGAGCTCCAGATTGAGCACCAAAGATATGCTTTGTGACCAAAGTGTGACATCCCATCCCACTCAACCAGGAGACACTCCTGGGAGGTCAATGAACAGATCTTAAAATACTTATAGGTTTTTATATTGTTATTATTTTTGTATATTTGTATGTACATCTACAGGTTGGATATTGGAGGGGTTGTTCATTTTTTCATTGTTTTCTTTTCTTTCGTTGCTTCATTATGGGATGCCCTTTTTTGAGCATGTTATCTCTCTACAGTTCTATCTAGATGGGGTGGGCTGGATGGGTGGTTTAGGGGTAGGGACGATGGTACTGATGGTACCAGGATGGATGTAGGAGGTGCTGCTGGCTGATCCAGGGATGGGGGGAGTAGCATGTGGTTCAGAATTGGTGGCGGGGTGGGTGTGGAAGGTTCAATAGGGATTGATGAAGACTAATGTAATAGAGAGATAAAATTGAAACTCAAATGGAAGTTAGGTGTGATGGTGGGACGGGAAGAGGTATAGGGAAATAGAGAAAAGAACTAGGGAGTAAAGAGCATTTATAGAGGTTAAATACAGGCATATACATACATACATATATTCATATGATGAAGGGGAAATAGATCAATATGCATATACTTCTAGGCTTAGAATTAGGACAGCAGATGGGCATTGGACCACCATCAGTTACTTCCTCAGTGCAAAAATATTTTGTTCTATTAAATTGGCATTCCATTATGCACAGCTCCCTGACACAATCACAGAAAACAAATGTGTACATAAGCAAA
This sequence comes from Nesogale talazaci, assembly GCA_004026705.1. Lineage (NCBI taxonomy): Eukaryota > Metazoa > Chordata > Mammalia > Afrosoricida > Tenrecidae > Nesogale > Nesogale talazaci. Next base: position 20,708 of record PVJH01018176.1, on the reverse strand, counting down.
TGTGGTGAAGAAAGTTGATGGTGCCCAGCTATCAAAACATGTAGCGTCAGAGGTCTTAAAGGCTTGAAAGTAAACAAGCGGCCATCCAGCTCAGAAGCAACAAAGCCCATATGGAAGAAGCACACCAGCTTATGGTACCAAAAGATACCAAAGGGATCAATTATCAGGTTTCAAGAACTAATAATCATAACATTATATGCTCACTTTCCTGACATGTTCATTAATGACAAATATGTGCATAAGCAAATGTGGTGAAAAAAGCTGATAAAGTCCGGCTATCAAAAGATGCGCATCTGGGGTCTTAAAGACTTGAAGGTGAATAAGTTGCCATCTAACTAAGAAGCAAGCCCACATGGAAGAAGCACATCAGCCTGTATGACCACGAGGTGTAAAAGGAATCCAGTATCAAGCATCAAAGACCTCAAAATTATATCATTATAAATGAGGGGGAGTTCAGATTAGGGACCCAAAGCCCATCAATAAGTGAAGAGACATCCTCTTACAGAGGGGTTGTAGCGAGGAGATGAGCAAGTCTAGGTGCAGTGTAGTAGCAATGAAATGTTCTCAAATGCTTCCTCTCACCAACTATCATTATCCCAATTCTGCCAGACAGATTTGGCTAGACCAGGGGATACACATTGGAGTTGACAACGTGAAAATATGGAGAGTTGAAATTTTAAAAAAAGAACTAGAGTAAAGAGGGGAAGAGGAGCTTATGCTGGAGGGATTCAAGTTGATAATGTAGATGAATGTGATAACATGTGTACAAATATGATTAATATGAACGATGTATTGAATGTTGTAAGTACCCCCAATAAAATCTATATTTTAAAAAAAGAATTAGAGGAAAGTTGCATGTTTCATCATTACTTCACTGCACCCTAACAACTGGCTCATCTCACCCTTTTGTGTAAGAGGGTGTCCAATTGCCCACAAATGGCACTTGGGTCCCCACCCTGCACTCCCCATCATTTGTAGTGATGTGATTCTTGTTCCTTGATGCTTGATACCTGCTCTTTTGACCCCTCAAGATCACATAGGTTGGTGTGCTTCTTTCATGTGGGCTTTGCTGCCTCTGCACTAGATGGCCGCTTGTTTACCTTCAAGCCTTTAAGACCCAAGATGTTTTATCATTTGGTAGCTGGGCATCATCAGCTTTCTCCACCATGTTTGCTTCTGCACCCATTTATCTTCAGCAATGATATCAGGAGGGTAGGCACACAATGATATGATTTTTGTTCTTTGATGCCTGATACCTGATGACTGATACCTGATTCCACGCCTCATGGTCATACAAGCTTGTGAGCTTCTATAGTGGGCTATGTTCCTCCTGCTTGTTTCTAAGGAACATCCTGGCTGTACTTCCTCCAGGACAGACTTATTTTGTTCTTTTGATATCTCATGATTCTTTCAGTCTTCTCTGTCAATACCATAATCCAATTGTGTTAATTATTCTCCTGGTTTTCTAATTGGTTATCTAGCTTTCACAATGATTCATACAAAAACCTTTGCTTGGGTCAGGAAGACTTCAGTCCACCAAATGACATCTCAGCTCCTTACCACTAGCTCTTTTGCAACAGATCGGTCCAATGCAACATGTCATTTGATTTCTACTGCTATCCCCACGTGTGTGGATTGTGAATACATATAAAATGAAATCATTGACAACTTCAGTCTTTCCTCTGTTTATCATGATGTCACTTATTGGCCCAGTTGTGAGGGCTGTGTGTGTGTCAGAGAGAGTTTGAGTTGCAATAACTACTGTCTTTGATTTCATTAAGAAGAGCTTAATGTCCTCTCCACTTTCAGCAATTTATGTTCTGGTATCAGCATTTGCAAGTTGCTAATGAGCCCTCCTCCAGTTCTGAGGCTAAAGTCTTCATCATAGAGTCTATCTTCTTGGATTACTTGTTCAGCAGACAGATTGAAGAATTATGCACAGAGGGTAAAGAGAGACTCTATTCAGCCAATGGTACTGACAAAAATTGGACTTCTATCTGTAAAAGAATAAAGCAAGATTCATGCCTCTCCCCAAGTACAAAAGCAAACTCACGATTAAACAAAGACCTAAATGTAAAACCCTAAACCCTAAAAATCATAAGAAAAGAGAAATCATCCTACTTAGGGGTGAGCCCCAGTGGCATAGTGGTTGAGCATGGGACTGCAGCCCATGGGCTTGGTGGTTCAAATTCAGCAGTGGCTCTCCAGGAGCAGGGCTGGGTAGCGCCCATGATCACCAGAGGGCAATGATGCCCTCCCCCAAAAAAAGACCCTGCTGAAAGTTATAGGCACACTATCAAATTCAACAAAGGAAACTCGGGGGATGAGAAAACTGATGACCAGGACTTACTATTAAAAAGACATGTTTGCATTGTGAAAACACCACAATGCACATGTTCGTTAGCCATGAAGAGATGCAATTCAAACAAAAATGAGATGCTAGGCTATATCAACAATGACAACCACCTTCAGTAAAACAGAAAATAAAAGATGCCAGAGAGGCTTTGGAGAACTTATACTGCTGGTGGGATTGTACAAATCTTCATATCTGTGGGAAGACATATGGTGCACCCTTGAAAACTGGAAATAAAAATTCCATGTGATCCAACAATTCCTCAGACAGGTACATATCCTAAAGGAATAAGAGTCATAACACAGACATATGCACACCTACATTCAATGCAGCACTCTTCACAATAACAAAAAAATTGAAACAGCCTAAAGTTCACCCACAGAAGATGAAAAAAAGGTCAGGAAACTCTGGTACATAGACACAAAGGAAAGGGAAGAAACCACAAAACACTTCATGAAATGAATGAACTTAGAGACATCATGCTGACCAAAATTACTAAACTGCAAAAGATCAACTATTTATGATACCAGTTTAATAACAAAAGCATAATAATAACCACAAGTAAGACTCTCATGCCATAGGTAGTGAACTTTGGAGACAGTCAAACATGGGAAGGCAAGAGAAGGAAAGTTAAGCAACAGGCTAGATTGCTGATGAGTGTTAACTTGGGTGTAATGAAAGGTAGTAGTCCACAAGAGAAGATGAGAACTCAAAGAATAAATGAAGAGCAAACTAGTATGAGGTTTATGAGTAGTCTAAACTGTTGAATACAAAGTTGACAGTCTAAAATATAAGCCCCCAAATAATTGGCAATAGAAACTTTTAAAGAAATATTGAAAATTATTAGCAGCATGCTGTTGTTACCAGCGTATGTTATCAACAACTGCATGTTGCTGGTGCCAGCAGGTGCTACGACCTCATAGCACACCTATATTCAACAGAACAAAACACTGTCTTGTATCACCCCTACTGTTGTTTTTATGTCTGAACCCATTGTTGCAGTCCCTGTGTCAATCAGCTTCATGAATGACCTTCCTCTTTTTCACTGCCCCACTATTGTTTCATTCTGTTGTTGATAGATTTTATCATCACTTGGAACCCACTTGAAGGGAAATAACAAAAACAACTTTACCAAGCATGATGCCCATTCCCAGAGACTGGTCTATCCTGGATTAATATCCAAAATATGACACTAAGTATTGCCTTCCTCACCTACAACATGTATTCTAGCTATACTTTGTCCCAACAACTTCGTTTCTTCTTTTGGCAGTTAGTGGTACTTTCAATACTCTTCGCCATGACTATAATTGAAATGAATCAATTCTTCCTCAGTCTTCATTATTCAATGTCAAAATTTTGCATGTGTAAGAAGTGATTGAAAATACCATGGCTTGGGTCAGACATCCTTTAAGTTCTCAAAGTAACAACCTGCTATTTTCAACACTTTCAAGAGGTCTTTCACTCAGCCGGTAGCCATCTTCCAATTTCTTGGTGTAGATGAATGAGTGCTGTCAGTGCTGCATCCGTGTGCTGAAACGCTCCATTGGTATTCCACCAAATCCTGAAGTCTTATTTTCAGTGCATGCAATCAGCACAGCGTAGACATCTTCTTTCAGTAAAGTTGAGTCTTGGTCATATGCTACCTATTGAAACCATTCACTGTTGACTAGTTCTTTTTGTTCCAATGACTCGGTATACGCTTTCCATCTTCTCTTGATGGTTCCTATATTGGTCGTTGATTTTTTTCCCATAGAATCTTACATTGCAACTCAAGACTTGAATTTTTTTTTATTGATTTCTTTCAGTTTGAGATATTTCCTTCCTTTGGGGTTTTCTAAGTCTACACATTTCATTATAGTATTTTATTTGTCTTCTCAAGCTGCCCTGTGAAAATTTACTGTTCAACTCTTTTTTCATCATTTCTTTCACCTGCATTAGCTACTCGATCTCTTCTGAAATTTCTTTGTTTTTTTTCTTTCTTTCCTACCTTTTTTAATAACTCCTTTCTTCATATATGATGCTCTTGATGTCATCCCAACAAACATCAGTGCGTCTGTCGTTGGTTTTCCATGCATCAACTCTGCCCTTGAGCTGTTCTCGAAAATCCAGTTGAGCTATATTCAAAGTTGTATTTTGACTGTCATGGACTTGTTTTAATTTTCTTCAGCTTTGACCTGAACTTGTATAAGACCAACTGATGTTCTGGTCCGCAGCCAGTCTTTGGCCTCTTTTTAGCTACTGATATTCAGCTTCTTAACTGTCTTTTCACACAGATGTAGATCTGATTTCTGTGTGTTCTGTCTGGTGAAATCCATGTATATAGTCGCCATTTGTGTTGCTGAAAAAAAGTAATTTGTGAAGCTGTCAGCCTTGCAAAATTCTGTCATGTGATCTCCAGCCTCATTTCTAAAATCCAGGTCATAAATATTTCCAACTTCTGTTTCTCCCTCTTTTTTTCCCAACTTTTGAATCTAAGTCATCAATAATTATCCATGAATCTTGATTTCATGTTTTGTCAATTTCACAATGAAAATGTTGGTAAAATTCTTCAATTTCTTCATCACTAACTTTTGTGGCTGGTGTAACATTTGAATAATAGTTGTATTGACTGATATTTTCATGTGCAGATCGATCTTATTCTATAGCAAATAGCATTGTACTTTAAGATAGACCTTGAAATGTGCTTTTTGATGATAAATGCCACTCTTCTTGAATTTGCCATTCCCGACAGAGTAACCCTTATGAGTTTCTGACTCAAAATGATAATCACCAGTCCATCTCAGCTCAGTAATATATTAGATATTTATCTTTGTGCATTCCACTTCATTCTTGGCAACTTCCAATTTTCCTAGATTCATGCTTCACTCCTACCAATTCCAATTATTAATATATGCTTAAGCTGTTCCTTCTGATTTTGCAAATGCCTCATAAGTTAATGAAAATCCCTTCAGGCTTTACTCAATCCACATCATTATTGTTGACTCTGTTTTTGAAAGGGCATCTATCTCTTCCTCAATCAGCTTTTCAGAGCCTACCAGCATAAGGCACTCATATTCTGACATGATATGACAATAATCTGCTTCTATTCATTAGACCTTCAATATCTGACAATATTTCCATGCTATCCATAGCTTTCCAGGGGCTAGTTATTCAGAAGTGGAAAGCCTATTTGTTCTTCATAGTTGATTCTTTGCCTGAAAGTTCTGTTCACTTTGGACATATTTAGACATAGTATTTAGACATAGCTTCCAGCAACTGAGTCACCTCAGTTTGGCAAACAAACAGACAAGTGGTGAACTTCACTACCTAGTCATCTCATCTTTAATTAGAGTAGTGACTAGTGGAGAAAATAACCCTGGGACTAGAAAGTTCTAAAGTGAAAAGATTTTTTGTTTTTTCTCATTTGAAGATGGAGCATGTGAGACCTGTGATGCAGATCCACAAATTTGAAAGGAGAAAAGTGTGGGGTTTTTTTTTTTATGCTGGCAGTGGGTAGCATCAAAGAACGCCTGACCAGAGAAGCAAAGACAAGGATTTTTCACCAGAGCAGACAAAAAGAACCTTCTCTAAGGTATGATGCCCTCAATTTGGATTTTCATACTCCTAAACTCTGAGAACATAAACTTTTGGTCATTGAGGTCATCCGCTGAGGAAGCTATGTCACTAGTGCTTCAAATAGCAGCCAAGTCACCCAAGGTAAAACAGGTTTCAGAAGAGCTTCCAGACTAATAGCAGACTGTGAAGAAGAAAGAGATTGTCTTCTTCTGAGGAATTCACTCATGGAAACCTTGTGGATCGCAGAGAAACATTGTCAAATATACTGAAAACTTTATGAATAGCAATGGAGAATTGCCAGAAATAGTACCAGAAGATGATTCCTGGAGATTAAAAGTACTCAAAATATAACTGAAGAAGGGTTGTCTTCTCAAAGCAGCATAGATAATGAAATAGATAAAGTAAAGCCTTCATGGTCTTCATTTGATGACTCAAAACAAGAATAAACACCTTAGAATATTCAATAGTAAGTGAACTGTGGGATGACATGAACACCATGAATGAAGATAGCAAAATGTCGTTTAAAAGATAAGAAAATATTAAAGGGAAAGCTAGAAAATTTGTTCTGAAAGCTCTGAAATTTGCTTTTAAATGTTAAGTCGCTAAAGCAAATGGGAGAAATTATGAAGGAAAAGCTAAATAGAACATTTCAAAGGGTGACTTAAGAAAACAAAGTATTAAAATGAAAAATGCAAAATCTTGGAGGTGGAAAGGCAAAGGGAAAGAACAGATTCAGCATACAGCAAGTAAAAAATAAGATAAATTTCAAATCTCAAGTTGGAATATATTGCAAAATATCCTATGGACAAAATATTGAATTTCACAAGAAGAATCAAAAGAGGATAGAAGCAATACATTGATCCACTGTATATAAAAGAAATGGTCAATATTCAACCATTGCGAGAGGTAGCCTATTATCAAGAACCCATGATACTGAAGAATTCATGCATTTGAGTCCAATATTTCAAGACTATTAAAAGTGCCATGGATTTCCAGAGAACAAACAAATATGTCTTGGAATAAGTACATCCGGAATTCTCTTTAGAAGTAAGAGTGGGGGACTTCACTTCACATACTTTTGACATTTTTTAAGGAGACACCAGCCTCTAGAACAGTGGTTCTCAATCTGAGTTGTGACCCCTTTGGGGGTATAATGACCATTTCACAGGGGTCATCCAATTCATAACAGTGGCAAAATTACAGTGTTAAAGTGGCAACAAAAATAATGTTATGGGTAGGGGGTCACCACAGCATGAGGAACAGTATTAAAGGGTCGTGGCATTAGGAAGGTTGAGACCCACTGCTCTAGAACAAGGCATAACATTTGGTAAAGTAAAAGGGCAGCCAAAAAATAAAGACAAAGACCATGAAAGAAATGGACTGAACAATCGGCTACAACAACAGGCTCAAACATAACAACGATTGTGAGGATGGTACAGGACTGGAGGTATTTCATTCTGTTATGCATCACCTTGCTAAAAGACAAGTAAACATCTTTCTAGTGTGTGGTGGTTTTAGTCAAGATCTATCTGATGTCAGCAATGACATTCCTCCTGCTATGTCCGCTTCTGAAACTTGAAATTTCGGAAGCTCTGGTGGGCTCAGATCCTTGTAATGGGCACAGATTCTTATTCATGATGAGCCTATATAAAGTTTTTGAGGCTGAGACATCTACAAGATTAGATAGATTCAACTCTCTCCCTTAAAGCACCTGGTGGGGTTGAACCATCATCCTTGTGTTTAAAAGTCCCCACAACGCTTACCTGACGTGCAACTAGGACTCCTTTTTACCATATCTAAGTCTTCAGCTTTCTTTATTTATAGGATGCATCAACAGACCTAACTACTTCAGTATTTCTGGGTGACTTTGGACTAGCAATCAAGCACAAATTGTGCTGCTAGAAATCTTCAATGAAAGATTACATTCCCTTGGCCAGCACCAAGCATGGCACTCTGCTGTGCCCATGACTGAGGTGGGTCAAGAGAAAGTGGCTGTTTCTCCACTCAGTGCCTCCACCCATAGGCACTAAGAATAGTTTATAGACTGACATTCCCCAAGTCCATTCTTAATACATCTTATTTATATCGCTCATGCCTTCAGAGAGGACTTCTTTATTTGAACCAGGATGTAAAAATCATCTCCACTTCCTACTCTGGGTTTCCCAAAAACACAGTGAGCATTCTTATAACAAATGTTTCTAAGTTATTCTACCAAGTCTCATCCCAAATATTGGCAGAACTATACCTTTAACCCAAGTTCAACTATATTTCAAAACTGACCTCTAAGGATAGTCCCAGCTGGGAATAACTTAAAGACTTTGGTTGATCACCTTGCACAGATTTCAACAGGGCCAATTACTAATTCTCAGGTGACGGGAGAGGTCATTGCACTACCAAACCTTGCATTGTGTGACAATCTATTAAAACATCTCTCTAGAATTAATAAACAATGATTATAAAGAAGGGTTTGTGAGCAAAAGTAGCAGCAGAGTCACAGATGAGCAAGCCCAAGATTTGTTTTGAAAACACTGCTTCAAAGCTTAGTGTATTTTTACGGAAACCAAGTCAAAGGGGAGGTTTGATTCGGGAATAAAAGGAATTCTCTCCAAACAGCTGACGGACCTTTAGGAGATCAAACTCTTGGCACAGTTGATTGGAAGAAGTAACATCCAACCAATTTAATTTGATTATATCTATGTAGTAGCTTTTCTAGATTTGAAAATCTTTGTCTCATTCTTGAGATTTTTAATTTGTATTGAATAAGAAATGGAAAATATATGTGTTTACAATTCACTTATACATCCATGAGAATCAAGGAAAGTGAATAGAAAATAAATTCTAATAGAGGGAACATATGATGAAAATTGGTAACAAAAGTACACTAAAATGTCCAAGACATCTATCTAAAAATATAAGGAAAAAAGTCTCACTTGTTAAATTTTAATTTGAAATCTTTTCCTAGAAATGCTTTTATTTCCAGTTCATAGAGTCTCTTTGCAGCTGTATTTCAAATACCAGGAGGGGAAGATATCCCTGAAAGAGATCCACCTAAAAACTGAGGAAGTCACAATCAACCATACGAAGGTCAGTAATCATTAAATCTTTTCTTTCAAAATTTTAAGTATGATAACATAATTTAGTCCATTTATTCCTGTTGAAATAGTTTTTGTAATAAAATTATGTGACCTGAAGCTTAGTGAATTTGAATTTGAATTTGAATTTGAAATTGAATTTGAACACAGTGGCTTGAAACTATTTTCTGAGGATATCAATGCATCTGATTAGAGATTGACTTAAATAATGATAGCATTCATAGTCATCACTCTGTGTCCTGCCCGGTCCATACTGAGGTCTAAATAGAGAGATTTGCTGAAGAAAGGAATAAATGATTCACTTCTGTAGAAGAGCTGAAGTCCAGGTAACAATAATTGCCCAGTGTGGGAAGTGAAGTCAAGACCCTTATAAGAACCATTGAAGACATTTTTATAACATTCTTGATCAATAGTATGTCTCATCAAATAAACTGAATGTGTTCATTTCTATTAGTAATTGTTAGACAATTCTTTGTCCTTTTCATAATTCCCAAATTTGCTCATCTAATTAACCAAGAATGATTAACTCCCTAGCCACAAAAACCATAGACAGAAAAAAAAAGATTCAAGAACAAAGTCACCCTGGAAACTTGAGGTATTTCCCTTTTCTTTATTAACATTTGAGAGGTCCATGATCCTAAATTTTCTACCATAAACATTCTTTCACACCATCAAAATTTGTTAGGGGCTTTTCCAGCTTTGTAACTGAATGTCTTCTGTGCTAATGTTTTCTCACTCTCATAATTTAACCATCATTGTTCAGTTTATGGATTCTAATGTGTTTTAGCAGTTTTACTGACATATATTTTATATGGTATACAATTCAGTATGAAAAAGAGTTGCACAATTATCACCACAATCAATTTTAGGACATTCTATTCGTTCTTTACTCGTCGCTATTCATTCAACCTCTCCTGCCATGTCCCTAGAAAAATATTACTCCAGTTACTTAGTCTATAGATTTACCTACCTGGGATTTTGTGCACAGGGAAAGATACCAAAAACAGCAATAATGACACAAGAACACTGAGAAAACACTCACTAGAAAAGAAAGCAGAAAATACTAGAAACTGGAATAAATATTAAATGGGCCAAATGGGAGATCAAATGACAAGGTGCACATCACCATGTGCACTCACACATCTGCAGCTATCCACCCTATAATGCACTCTGTCTGATAGCAAGGTGAGACACATGTCTGGGCAATGGTCAGAGAGCACTCACCAGAGGCTTGATCTTTGTGGGGGCCCTGCAGGCAGATTTTAACATTCCACTATAATATATATAATTCTGCAAAACTGGATGCTCAGAATTTAAATTCTAGGCTTAACACCAATGGCATAGTGGTTGAGTGCGGTACTGTGGCCCACTAGCTTGGCAGTTCAAATCCAGCAGCAGCTCTCAAGGAGACCTCCCACTCCCACCAGAGGGCAGTGGTGCCCCCCCCCCAAAAAAAAAGCAAACAGGACTTAAATTCTAATACTGTTCCATCCCCCATATTTGGATTTTATTCTTTACAATCCTTGGATCACACAGGCTGATGTGAGTCTTCCTTGTGGACGTATCTGATGAGTCATTTAGATGGCTGGTTGTTCTAACACAGGCCTTTAACACTCCAAACACTATTTTGTCTGATAAGTGATGCTCACAAAATTTTAAGAGAAAGACTTTATTATGTTTTTCAGGAGATGAGAAGGAAGGAAGGAAGGGGAGGAGTAAATTATCTAATGAAGCTTCATAAAAGTAACATGCACTCACTCTTTAAAATCCATGTATACATTACTCCCCAAATAAGAATATCATTAAAAAAATAAAATAAGAATATCATTACATAGTCTTGCATATACTCAATATTTAATCTTTTGGTAATAAAACTTAGTTTGCCAAAATGAAAAAATTATATTATATTAATTATGTCTAGTATTTCTGTCTTGTTATTTAGAACCTCATGATTCATTCAGTTTCATCTGTAAATTGTAAGTGGGGAAATAGATCTAATTCAGAGCACAAATATGCATTCATGGCAAAAGACCCATTGCATGTAAAATATATTTAGCAGTGTTGTGAACATTTCAGAGGACATCACACGATTTACTTGTCTATAATCAAAAATGATTAGCTGGGAAGATTGAAAGTAAAATAAAGGGCTATGTTGCCCAATTAAAACATGAAAGGATATAATAAGAAATTTTTTAACATGCAAGGCTATTGAATATATAGTGGTTGATAGTTTCAAAGATTTTGACAGTGTGACAGGTGTTGAAAAGAATTGCCAAGCATTTTGAAAGACAAAGGAAATCTCCTACGACTCTGTCTTTATCAGTGTGTGCATATGCATTCATCTGACAGAAAGGACGGATGAATTACATAACACAGTTGATATAGACAAAACACTTCTGTAAAGTTTGTATCTGACTCACAGTAACTTTTTAAATGAATACTGTGTTCCTAAATCTATGAATATTCATGCTATGGACAAGTACAACTTCCAAAATAATTGACATTGATGAAATATATCATCAAAAGTGAAAGTACATAAACCTTACAATCTGACTTTCAGAAGCAGAGGGGGAGTTTGGAAACCAGTCGCAAATTTATAATAACACCATACTTTCATTGAAATGTTTTTAAAGTATTGTTCCTGTTTGATTAACACAAAACAAGTTTCTCTGTACTTCCTTATAACTCTTACTTCCAGAGACCAGGACTAAAGACATGATAGTATATGTTGTGATGAAATAAAATATCTTTAATGGAATACTTTGCTCTTTTCAGAACCCGAGACTCTCAACCCAAGTTGAAGTCCTTGAAAAGATGAGCAATGTTACAGAGTTCATCCTGCTGGGTCTGACTCAGAATCCAGAACTTCAGAAACTCCTATTTCCCATGTGTTTAATCACCTATTTGGTCACATTGGCAGGTAACTTGTTCATCTCAGTCACCATCTTCATCAGCCCTGCCTTGGGGTCTCCCATGTACTTTTTTCTGTCCTGTTTGTCCATTATAGATGGCATCTACTCTTCCTCCATAGCTCCAAAAATGATCTTTGACTTAATCTCTGAGAAAAACACCATATCCTTCAATGGCTGTATGACTCAGCTCTTTGCTGAGCATTTTTTTGCTGCAGCTGAGATCATCTTGTTAATTGCAATGGCCTATGACCGATACGTAGCCATCTGTAAGCCCTTACACTACACGACCATCATGAACAGGCCTCTGTGCAATTTTCTGGTGGCTATGGCTGGGGTTTTGGGATTTATTCATGGAGGGATCCAGCTTGTGTTCATGGTCCAGTTACCATTTTGTGGTCCCAATATCATTAACCATTTTATGTGTGATTTAATACCACTCCTGGAGCTGGCCTGCACAGACACTCACACTTTGGGACCCTTGATTGCTGCTAATAGTGGGTCACTCTGTTTACTCACTTTTTCAATGCTGGTTGCCTCCTATGTCATCATCCTGCGCTCCCTACGGAGCTACAGCTCTGAAGGGCGCCGCAAAGCCCTCTCCACATGTGCCTCTCACGTCACTGTTGTTATCTTATTCTTTGTTCCTTGTTCCTTCCTGTACCTAAGACCCATGACCTCCTTCCCTGCTGACAAAGCAGTGACTGTATTTTGTACCCTAATTACTCCAATGTTAAACCCTTTAATCTACACCCTAAGAAACGCAGAAGTGAAAAATGCTATGAAGAAGCTCTGGGGTCAAATAATGAAAACCAGTAATAAATAAATCTTGTGTTTGATCTATTTAGATAAATAATTCTTATCTGAATCAATTTTATGTAGCAGACCATGCATTGTGGGCAGGGCTAATATATCTACTAGGCATCGTACACACAATGGTAGAGCTTTCAATACTTTCCCAGGTCCAAATATTTTAATGGACAAAGGTGTCTATGGAAGCAAAAGTATATAGGGTCCACAGACATGATAATCTGGCATTGATTATATATAAAATACATCCATAGAAATATTCTGGAATAATTTATATACATTACTGTGAGAGTGTTTTATTTTGAAACAAGAAAAACTAGTTTATGTGAAAGGAGTTGAAAATAGGCAGTAGTCTTCAAGAAGCTTTTTCATCAAAATTTACTTTTTTATTTTATTTACTTGCCTGAATTTGAGGCACATGTGTTTTCCCACAAGAGAGAAGAAAATGTTTTGGACAGCAAAATTTCAAGAAGAACATATTTGTATGCAAAGATACTTTTCAAAATTATTTTTATTAAATCAGCCACTGCCCCTCCATCATTTTATTTGGCATATGTGTTGTCATGATGCTGGAATCTGGGTCACCAGTATTTCAAATACCCACAAGGTCACCATGATGCCATGTTTCAAAGAAACTTCTAGATTAAGACAAACAGAGACCAAAAGCCTGGTATTCTGATTTCAAAAAAATCAGTCAGTGAAAACTTTATGCATGACAACAGAATATTGGTTGATATAATGCTGAAAGATGTACTTCCCCACCCACCCCATTTGAAAAGAAAACTCTCAAAAGTGTGCAAAGTGGTCAGAACAGTGAACTTGAGTTTAGCAACAGTCATGAAGAAGGTACAGGACCAGGCAATGCTTCCCTCTGTTGTACACGGGATCACCATGCATCAGAGCCTACCTCACAGTAATAACAAGGACAATGAACAAGGACTCTAAAAAACACCAATGGCTCAGCCTCCAGGAACTGGAAGGTGGGCCCATCACTAATTCACTATTCTGGGATAAAAATGGTCTTCACCATGTGTGCAGATAAATGAGTGTGTTGTTAAAGGACTATAAAGTGCTTTAAGCAGAATTAATTTTTAAAGTACACATGCTAATGATGGATCTTGTCCTGTTCTGGCCCTCTGGAAGCATCAGGAGGCTATGGCCAGGGTCATGGACCAGAAGGCGTATCTATACAGAGCTTGTGCTTCCTAAAAAAAAAATCAGAAACTTGTCTGCAGAAGGAGATTGATAACCCAGGCCTTCAATAATCATTTGGTCTTGGAATGTTTCATGTTCTTGGGACTTTAAGCTGAACCAGAAGTCATAGATCATATCTTTTACAAACAAATGCTTTGTTAACAGCAAACTTTGGGGAGTGATGAAGACTGGGTGATCCTTAAACTTTAAACAAACTTCCTGAATCATCTTGAAACAAAACTTTAACTTAACTAGTGAAAAATGTCTACCTTTACCATTAACCTCTTTTAAGACTTCTCTGTAAAAGACCATGTTGACAACAGTAACTTGAAAGATTAGATCGGAAGTTTAATGGGCATCACTTTGCTAGTGGGAGGTGAGGGTGTGCAGGGAACAACTTATAGAAGGAATATGAGAATGTTGCACTCACAATTGAAGAATGTAATCAATGTCTAAATAACACATATAGAAACTGTTGAATTGGTGTACGTCTTGCTGCACAAATTCTCAGCAACAATAAAATAATATCTAAAAATGATGTTTTGCCATGATTCCCTATAAACATCTAACTTGAAATATATATAAGCAATTGAGCCTTAAGAAAATTGAACTTATCATATGAAAATCTAGTTGTAGTTCCTAAGAAAGATTCAACATAAAATTGTATTTTTAAAATATTAAAAAATAAGTAAAAATGATATGGCAGTGGGATTGGTGATAGTAATGAATATTTATTGAGAATTTTTCTCTGACTAAAATTCTGACCTTAGTATTTACATGGTTGGCAGGTAGATACCACTGGCATTTTGTCCTTAGTTTATTTATTTAGTCTTCAGACTTAAACTATCATCTGTCTTAACTATTTCATTATTTGAAGGTAACAGTAACCCTAACATTAGAAGGGTATAAGCATCAGAAAACTACTGCTCTTATGAGACTACTCCACAACTTGTCTAGCTCTGTATAATATTGTAAACACTACAGTTTGCCCAAGAAGCCTACTTTTAGGATATAAGATGTTGTCACAAGATGTTGGAATATCTATGGGTATATATATATATATATATATATATATATATATATATATATAATTTGTTGCCCATACCTAACTTTGTACTTTTCTTCATGATAACTTATCTCTTTTGAGTCCTTTCCTTCAAGGAAAGTAATTCATCTAAGTAGACAAGTATTGGTTATGACTAGCTCAACATGCACAGAAAGGACAGTCACAATATTCAGGTCATCCCGGAACAACAATACTTTGCTCAAGGAAACACAGACAATGGAAAGATGTCATCAGATCAAGTCAAAAAGAGACATCAGACAATGAAAGAATGAGAAAATAATAATAATTTATCATTATCAAGGGTTGATGATGGAGGGAGGCTGGAGGAGAAAGGAAGTGAAAAAATGAGAAGCTGATAACAAGAGTACAAGTAGAAAAGAAAAGTTTTGGAAATGATGATGGCATCACATGTACAAATGTGCTTGACACAATAGATGAATGGATAGATTCTGATAAGAGTTGTATTAGCCCCCAATAAAATGATTTAATTTAAAAAATATTTTAAAATGAGGGATCCCCAATTCTACCTTTAAGACACAACTAGGCTAGAGCATGTACACTGGTACAGATAAGAGCTCACAACAGAGGAAATCCAGAACAGATTAAACCCCTCAAGACCAATAATGAGAGTAGCAATATCAGGAGGAGGAAGGGATGTGGGAACCAATCACAATGATCTCCATATAACCCCTTTGATCTACATATAATCACCTTCCAGGGGGATGGACAACAGAAAAGTGAGTGAAGGGAGATAACAGTCAGCGTAAGATATGAAAAACATTGTATAAATTATCAGAGGTTCATGAGCAATTGGTGGGGGAATGAACTGATACCAACGACTCTAGTAGAAAGAAAATATTTTGAAAATGATGATGGTATTATATATACAAATGTGTTTGACACAATGGATGGATAGATTGTGATAAGAACAGTAGGAGCCTCCAATAAAATTATTTTTAAAAGATAAGGGGTCCAAGAAGCCATATCCTGTCAAGAACCATAATCCCACCCTAATGCATATTCATGATCATGTCTGTGGAATCTGTTACATATTCATAATGCCCTAAATGTACTTCCTGGTACACATGTGTAAAATGGACATCTAATTATTTCTGGAGCTTGCCTTGGTGACTCTGGTCCTAGTTTTTCCTTGTTTGATCTTCCAATGTAAAGTGTTTCCCTTTTCACTTCCATCCAATTTGTCTTTGTTTCTTGGTCTCAATGAATGAGACCTGTGTTGGTAACAAATAGAAATCATTATAAACCCTTTAACTTATCTGATGTGTACAGTGCTCTATATTCCTGTCATATACAACTCTCACAACAGTTCTATGAATTTGATGCCTTTAATATTACCATCCTTCAAAGCTTTGAAAGAAAGCAGACATCCGCCTTTATCTCGCTTTCTTTCTAATATTTGAACAAACATAGGATGGCATGCTTTCTTCTGTATAGACTCTTCTGTGTGCAAATCTTTAAAAGCCCAGAAACCATGTTTTTAGTGATCAGATAACAATCCACTGTCTTCACTGTGCCTAGATTAAATACACGAGCTTCAGTGACTTTTTAAAAAATCATTTTATTGATAGCTCTTACAACTCTTATAATAATCCACATCTCAATTGTATCAAGATATTAGTACATATGGGGCATTCATTCTATTCTAGACATTTGCTATCTATTGATCTATTGAGCACTTGGTATCGACTTCTCTTCTTTTCCCTCCCTTCCCTACCCCAGTCCTCATGACCCTTGATAAATTATGTTTATCAAGGCCACATTCAAGAACTTCTTTGCTGTTATGTCGTTAGGAAAGCTTTGGAATGAAGACTTGAATCCATGGATGGAATAGGTGCTATTAATATACATAAGTCACTTTATTGCTAGCATGCCTGTTCTCTGGGTCAAAGTATTAGCTGTAACTGTTACACAACATTTCGTTCCTCCAATAAGGATCAATTGGCAAAACAGAGTAATTTTTAAAGTAATTAGTATTAAACATAAAGTAACATGAGAAGAAACAACTGCACGCATCTTTTGATACTCAGAACTTGGAATGTACAAAGCACGAGTCTAGGAAAATTGGGAATCATCAAATGTGAAATGGAATGCGTTAAAAATAAATATCTTTGGTACCATTTAGCTGAAGTGGACTGGTTTTTACCCATTTTGAATCAGAGAGTCAACTACTCCATGTTGCATTGAAAACTCATGTGTGCCTGCCCCAATCTGTGACATTGTCAATTACGCCACATGCATATGAAAGCTAAGCATTAAATAAGGAAAACCAAACAAGAATGGATGGATTTTAAATTATGGTACTGATGAAGAATTTTGAAAGTACCATGGACTTTCAACAGAGCAAATACACTGTTTTCTTATTATTGGTGGCTTCAAACTTCTTGTTCAAATGACCTTGCATTTATCAGCCCAACCCATAACCACTGCATTACCAGGGTTCCTTTAAAACACAGCATGGATTCTAACCTCAGGTAACACTTTTAGGATACAGTTAAGGCTCGTCTTTCAGGCTCTTCTATTGGCACCCACCAACTCCCTCAGATTTTAGACTCTCCGACAACAGAATCACTTTGAGATGGACTCTCTTTATCCTTATTTTCAAGACAAGCACCAGAGGTCATTGGCAAGGAGGGGCACTGAAATTAAAATGCAAAATAATTCATAACCAGAGTCAGAAACCTTAATCTCTCTGCCACAGCATAAGCATACAAGCGAACTCATCGCCATCGCCATCATGTCAATGCTGACTCAGAGCGACCTGCTGTGGGTTTCCAAAATTGTAACAACTGCTTATGGTATTAGAACGTCTCGTCTTGACGGCCCATGCTCCCATCCCACTGAGCCCTGTGGAAGCCGCCCTCCCTGGCTTCTGCCTCCCCGCAGGCCTTCTTCAGCTCCATGAGCACGCCCATAAGCAGATGCTCGGAGAAGGGCACCTCCCTGTTCACCTCAGAGTCCATGGGGAAAGGACACGCAGATAAGATTTGTGACCAGATCAGTGATGCTGTCCTTGATGCCTACCTTCAGCAGGACCCTGATGCCAAAGTGTCTTGTGGAACTGTTATTAAACCTGGACTTGTTGCTCATACTGGGGTAATTATATTCAGAGATACTGTTGATTACCGGGATGTAGTTCATGAAACCATGAAATGCCTTGGCTATGATGATTCTCAAAAAGATTTGACTACAAGGCTTGTGTGGTTCTAGTAGCAATGGAGAAGGAGTCGTGGTGTTCACCTCGACCTGAATGAGATCAGTGCCATAGGCCACCAGGGCATGGTATTTGGTAATGCCACTGACTGAAGAATGTATGCTTCTAACCATCTTCTGAGCACACAGGCTCAGTGCCAAACTTGCTGAGCACCTTACCTTGGTCTGACCCAGATTCTAAAACTCAAGCGACTGTGCAGTATATGCAGGATCAAGGTGTTGTGCTGTCCATCACAGTCCACACAATTGTGTTACCAGTTCAGCATGATGAAGATGTTTCTCTGGATGAAATGAGGGAAGCCCTGAAGGAGAAAGCCATTAAAGCTGTTGTTCCTTCAAAGTATCTTGATGAGGACACAATCTACCACCTATAGCCTAGGAGCTGCTTTGTTACTGGGGGGCCTTCGGCTAGGGCTGGTTTGACTGGCTGGAAGATCATTGTGGAGCCTGGGGAGCTCACTGAGGAGGTGCCTTCTCAGGAAAGGATTATACCAAGGTGGACCACTCAGCTGCTTATGCTGCTTGTTGGGTGGCAAAAATCCCTCACCTCATTAAGAAGGTCTGTGCAGAGGGGTTCTTGTGTGCAGGTCTCATGCTATTGGGGCTTCTCAGACAGTATCCATTTCCATTTCCCATAATGGCACCTCTCAGAAGAGCGAGAGAGCTACTAGATATTGTGAAACAGAATTTTGACCTCTGCCCAGAAGTCATTGCCAGGGATCTGGATCTGAAGAAGTCAATTTATGAGAGGATTGCAGCCTATGGACACTTTGGCAGAGAAGGCTTTCCATGGGAAGTGCTCCAAAAGCTTAATTATTTAAAAAGGGGGGGGGACGTTAGTCTTTTCCTCCCAGACTTGTTGGTCTAGGCCACAGAGAAGCCTTCAAACTTTGAGGAAAAGCAAACCACCACCACCCCTCCTACTTTTTCCCTGTTCTTCTTCAGCTCCTGATCAGTTACTGTCCCCATAATTCATGTTATGAGTTGTAGCTACTGTGGGCGACTGGCTGTGAGAAGGGCGTGCTGTCTGTCCTTGGTGCATGATCACTATGATAATGAATTTAGTGAGCACAGGTGATCCTAGTAACTGCCTAGAAACAGACAACACTGTATTAAATGCAGTGGGGAAAAAGAAAGCCTAGACTTTTTCATAAGGAGCTGTTGGCAGTTTCAAACCCTTGATCAGGCACTCAGCCCAAGGCCTAGCCATATACTCCCAGGACTCCTATAGCAGCTATAAAATTGCACCAAACCATTGCCATAGGGCTCATAATGACTTTGGACAACCTCATGTGAGTAGAATTGGCCATAGGACTTTCCATGATAAGCTTTTCAGAAGCATGTTTCTAGACCTTTCTTCCAAGCTGCTTCCGGAAGACTCTCAGTGGCCACTCTATTCACCATGCAGGAGCAGTGTTATCAAGGGTGATGAACAGAAATAAAAATCAGGCCTCCATGAGGACTGGCAGATACATGAGCTTGCTTATCTTTAGTTGTATTTTGAATCGCATTTCAACTACTCAGTGATCAGACAAACTCAAATGACATAGTCATGGGTCTCTATTTAGACATTTGGACAAGAGATCAGCAAAGCCTTCTATTGACTTTTAATTTAGTTACTCCAAAGCTAGATCTTCTTAAATAATAGATGAAATAAGGTAGGAGGCTTACTTTCCACATTCATAAAAGGAAGGGAATAATCTTTACATTACCTATCTCTTTTCACAGAGTTTCTTGAAAATCACATGTGGCTCTCATAAAATGATAGGGGAAATCTCAAAAAGTCCATGAAGATGAGAGAAGGGATAACATGGAATGACATGAAGTAACAAAACACAAGTCTTGGTTTCTTGCACGCAGAGAAACAAAGTCACTTAATATTTCCTGCTTTACTGGTTATTGCACATTCTTAACATCTTTTTGTATGAAGAGCTTCCTCATAGCATTTTTTACCTCTTCGTTTCTCAGAGTATAAATGAGTGGATTCAACATAGGTGTCAGAATACCATAAAATACTGCCATGTGCTTGTCCATGGGGAGAGTAGAGGATGGGCGCATGTAAGTAAAAATACAAGGTACAAAGAACAAGGTGACAACAGTGAAGTGGGCCCCACAGGTAGAGAGGGCTTTGCGCCTCCCCTCGGCGCTGTGGGACCTCAGGGACCTCAGGATGACAATGTAGGAAACAGCCAGCATCAGGAAGTTCACGAAGCAAATCACACCACTGTTGGCAATCACCAGCAGGCCAATGGCATATGTGTTGGTGCAGGCAAGTTCCAGCAAGGGGTACAAATCACAGACAAAGTGATTAATCACATTGGGCCCACAGAAGGGCAACTGAAGAACAAGGAGGAGCTGGATCAGTGAATGCAGGAAGCCTCCTAACCAGGCCACCCCAACAAGCCACGCACAGAGATGCCTGGTCATGATGGTCGTGTAGTACAGGGGCTTACAGATGGCCACATAGCGGTCATAGGCCATGACTGTGAGCAGAATGA